>JAGDQP010062596.1:0-11855 GCA_022664845.1 Lepisma saccharinum
ACATTTCATCTGGCTGTTTTATTTATATAAAATTATTTCTAACTGATAAAAAAATTAAAATATAAGTTCGACTTTTGTTTTCGTCATCCCTCTTATTTGAAATCAAGTACAGTTACATATGAAATTTCAATAAATATTTTACACATTAACAAAAATATTTGGTAGGAACAGTGTTCAAAGTTTACGGAAACCTGTCGGTAGTGTTGATTGGAGTTGCAGATAACGACTGTACCTACTGTCTCCTTAACTGTTGTTGCGTGGAGAAAAGCCTAAAATTCATGCAGAAAGGCAAAGAAGGAGTTGGTGACAAGCAATCAGACTGATTTCCGTAATAAAACGAAAAAGAATCGTTTCATGAAGCTTAAACTTTTGTTATACTTTTATTCAAATACAGATTCCAAATTAAAATGACGTTTTTCAAAACTCAAGTTGCGATGTTACACTGTCCTAGTAAAAGTATTTCCTGAAGCAATGTTGGATTTGGCAGTGAGGAAATGACTATATGCTACCAGAAAACACAGCATTCAATGCCCGGTAAGGAATAAAGTACGTTTCTCGTCTTAGCTATTGGTTATTCAAAATCTAACACAAATACGAAACCATGTAGGTTTGCTTACAGCTGGAAGGCGCAAAAGACGCTGGCAAAGAACTTGTATGGAAGTTTGGTTTAATAAATAAAAACAATACGCCTTTGTTTGCAGATCTTATTTTCTTTTGAGTTAATCCTGAATTTTAGGGGAAGTAATTTCTATACTATATCGGCCAAGGAGTAGGAACAGGAATGTCCGCTGACAAGTAAATTAAGTTTCCTGTGCTAATTCCTGTTACTAAGGTGAAAGATCATAATAGACACGAGAATACATTACGTCAATGAAACTGTAAGTTAAAAGGGACTTCTTCACAGTAACAGCATGACATTTTGCCCTCAAATATTTGGTGTGAGGGATACACAAAACTGAGGGGAAAAGGAGACAGACGACTTTCAAAGAAAACTTTTTATGAGACATTACATTGTTTAGATTTGAGGTGATCTTTTCATTTTGCGAATATCATTTTCATATTATTGTATCCTATAATTATATCCACCACAAGTTCTCCCGTCATAATGTATTTGGAAATGTTCAATTTCAGGGAATAGATTTCTAAGCTGCAACGAAAAGTCCTCAAAAGTAATTACTGCCAATGATAAAAAATCTAGGGTTAAGTGAAGATGCCAGCTTTCACAAAAGATTAAAATAGAAACGGGAAAATGGTTGAAACCGTCTGATACAGCCAGACTTGTCTTAAACTTCTATGGGGAGATTTCTGTAATCATATTTTCTAAAGAGAAGATTTAGTATATGAAACCAATATGAGGTTTGTTTTGCCGTTCCTTCATTTAGTTAATGTTTGAAGATCACGGGGGAGCGGTTTCTATACGATATCGGGCAAGAAGCCACTGAGTGGCCGATAACCATGAAATTAAAAAATCCCATATTATTTGTTAGACATGTTTGCATCTCTAGCTGGATGGTAGCTAAGTTCACGCAGCGAAAACATGTATGACAGATTAGCGTGTATTGCCATGGCAACATAAACGATCTGTCCCGTGTCTTAAACGCTTGTCGGGGTCCGAAAGAAACAAGTTCGTAATCAAAAGCTTGTTGTTGAAAACTGTTATTACCTCTTTCATGTAAACTTTGAATCTTAATTTGTGAAAAAAAACAATATAAAAAATCATCTTCTAGACATGTGTGCAATGTCGTTATATTACAATGCGTCGTTTGAGAAGTCAAATACTTGACCTAAATGTATGTTTTGTGTTCAAAGTTGCAACTAAAAGTCTTTAATGCATTATTCCTATGAATAGTTTCTTAGGTTTCATTCTAGAAAACGTGAACTTGAATATGTTTTTCATTTGTTATTTTCCAAAAGTATAGCACAACACTTAAGATTCGTGTAAATTACTTCACCATTAAAGTTACGTCGACGTTATTCCTTTTAAAAATCTCGTGCTGCTAGAAAAATGTGAAGAGAATCAATTTAATAGTTTTAGGTTGTCTTTAATGTGAAAATTGTTTGTTGGCAAAAAACTATTTCGACTAATGGGTGAGTAAAATTGTGACATAGTAAAAAGATTTATATAACAGGATATCAATAACATCTTTAGTGTAAAACAAAAAGTACTTTGAATGCTTTTCCTAGTATTTATTTTGAGTAAAAAGCTATACAACACATACACTCCAAGAAGACAAGATGTCGCTTCGTATCTTTCTAGAATAATGTCTGAATACATGTAATATAGTTCTGAAAACAGCTACCACTTCTATAGTTCGCTTGTATAGTTCAGTTGTACACTTTCTTGACACTTATACATTATTTTAATGGAAATACTTTCACTTGGAAAATTCTCTAAAACATATTCCACTTACAAGCAGAAATTAAATAACCGCCCCCCCCCTTTCCATTTGAATTCAGTTTGTCCAATTTTGATATTTGTCACCCACTGATTACCCTTACTAAGTCTATTCCTTACACATACATGTGTGCCTTATATTTGTTCAATAACTGCTTGAAGTTTTGCACAAAACTTGTTCCTAAAGGCAGGATATTAACACATCTCAACGAAGAGCCATGCACGAATGATGTTGTGAATCTGAATTGTCTTTGTTTAGGAACTCACTTCTTCCAAGGGAGGCTATAATTTCAGCGTTATTTTCCATATTGCTCAAAAACTATTGATAGTTGAGATTGGTTTTTGAATGAGTTTATCTGTATATCCTATAGAGTTCTCTTGAAATGACTGGCTTACATAAAATACTTGTCGTTTTCATATCCAAATACTTGTTTCCACGATTGCACATATGTGTGTATGGATTTGCTCAGTGTAAAAATCATCCCTGTCATAGTAAGTAATCACTACTTTCGTAACGTTTCAACACTTCCCAAATACATCCGACTGAGGCACTGTTCATTGTACAATCCCATACACTGTCATTGACAAGTTTGTCGACCATCTCTGTCCTCTTCTGCAACACCCAAAGCTATCTCACATGAAGTATCACTGCTAATGTTGTCGTCTCCATCCAGCACTATAACGTCAAACTCCTCTGCGTTATTTAAAGGTAGCTCACATGATGTAGTACTGGTAAGATCTTCTTCGTCTCTGACAAATACTATTACTTCTGAGTCCACTACACCAGTCATCTAGATCTTTTCACTGGTTTGTAAGTCTACTAAGATATCACTTAAAGTAAGGAGATGCTAGTAATATTTATCCAACTCAGACTCCACCCTCTTGCAAATGAAGTTACTTTGTTGCGCGCTAGATCTGCGCAGTAGTGTTTTTACTCCTGGTTATATTACTTTTCCAGCTATCGAGTCATTAATACTTCCATATCAGTAAATACATCACTCTTGATTTGACAATGAGACTAAAAACAATATGTTGTTTTTATTCCCTGAATTAGATATTCAATCCATAATTAGTTAGGTTAAAAGAACGTCTTGTACTGTTTCAAGTTTCTTGTAATACGCTTGCAAAAATCACCTTAACAAAATCCGATTCCTTATCTTGTATAAATGCTCCTCGTTCGGTTTCTCTATTGCATAATGGTTTGATTTCCTCTTTGGCTACTGGTGCCAACTAAAAATTCCAGTCTCTGTATGTTTGGTCTAGCGCTTTGTGTTGTTCAGTAAGGAATCCAGACATTTTTTTCCTATTTATTCTAGTGGTTAGAGTGCTTGTCTACTTCGTCTAGCATTAAACTGACACGTCACTACATAAAAGCTGTAGTCTCAACAAAATTATGGATTCCTTAACGTTCAATCAGTTTTTGTATTTCTTAGAAAAATGAACTTGATTAAAACCAAAACGGAGAAAACAGTTTGGTACCTAAAACATTTTGTGAAAACAATATCGAAGAACTTTTCTTGTAACTTTTTAAAAAAGGTCGAATTATTTGCAAATAAGAAAAACCGAAAGAGCTTTTGCGAAATGGAACACATAAACGTCTTTGCTATGAAAACTATTTTGCAAAAGAACACTAATTTTTTTCTTACGAAAATTTATTTGTAAAAAATAAAATATTTTGTGAAAAAGTTTCCCTGCAATTTTTTCTTACTTAAAATTTTTGTCTTACAAAAATTTTCTTACGAATATTTTTCTTAAAATAAAAATTATTTTTTTGTAATAACAAAAACTTTTTAAAGTGAATACCTTTGTCTAACGAATTTTTTTATGAAACTTTTTTTATGATTTTTTTTGTAAAACAAAAGAAAACCTTTTCACGAAAATTTCTTTCTTACAAAAAATTTTTTTGCAAATTTTTTTAGTTACGAGAACTATTGTAAAATATTTATCTTACAATTTTTTTTCTTATGAATCTCTTTTGTGAAGACTTTATTCTTACAAAAACTTAAAAGTGAATGGTTCTTGTGAAAACTGTTCAAAAGACAAATACTTATTGTGAATTATTGTCTTGCAAGGTAAAGTTGTTGAAGGAGTTTGGAAAAAAATGCAAATCTAAATTCTTGTTAACATTTTATTATAACATCCTTTTCATTGTACAGGAAAATATTTACTATGATTTGACTTTATGTATCAGTATTTTGTATTAGTTGTCTTTGAAAACAATAATTTATACCAGTTGATTTTTCAGCATTGTTTCTATCACTTGTCTGGAAATGCATCAGTGTTCAATAGTTTGTATCAACTCGGCAATCACAATTTTTTTTATTATTTGGAAAATGTTTGAGTCTATATATCTTACTTATGCACAAATAAAAAAGTTTCTTGTTAGTACAAATCAGTTGTTTTATTCCTATACAAACACCAGTCCTTGTGTATATTCAAAGTTAGAAGGAGTGAAGATCTTTGTAATTACAAGTCCATGGATGCAGTGTATCTTTGACACATAAGATTAAACGGATTCTGTTCTTACACTCAGAAGTTGTCACCATATTCTTATAAATAGTAAGCAATTTATGCAACACATCAATAGAATCAGAGTGGTATTGAATAACTTTCTGATATATTCGGTCACAAACCAAGGGAGTTGTTAATACGAAAACCATACGAAGTAGAGTGATTTCCTTGCTTAAGTCTACGCACTCATGGTCAAAGTCAAAGGAAATATCGTGAAAGCACTAATCACAAATTATACTAAAGCAAGGTGTCCATTCTTCAAGTATTGCCAACACACACTCGACGGCCACCTCGGTAAAAGTACAGTCACAGCTAGCCATTGTTTCCTGGTTCACCTGCAACAGACTAAGTCACAATCGAAGCATCTTGGCAATTTAGTGACTTCATCAACCAATCAGATTATTTTTAATTCAAATGAAGTCATTACGTAGTATGACAGTGTTTGTTGCTTAGTTCTTATTACAATTCTACAAAATGTTTTTTAAAAATTCTATTTTTTTCATAGAGCCTACTGGTTATGCAAGCCAGCACGACCCGACTGTATTATAGGCAGTGGGCAACACGTTTAAAGCTTTTGCAGTTTCCACTCACTAAGTTCGGCTTTGGATACTTTACATCAAGTCCGTTACTCCTTGAACAGTTCGTATCCTATGAGATAAGTGACCTAACATTACTAGCGACCAAGTTAAGGGTTTTGGAGATTAATTCTATAAATGTGACCACATCAGACAATAAGAAAACTAGGTGACATCATTTTATTAAAATAATCGGTGGTTGGCAACACTTAAACGTTTTGTATAAGGTGGCAACTCTTGTTGTCGCTGTTGAATTGGTAAATATAAGTTATTTAATTATTATAAGATGGAAACACTGTCAAGCGTTAGATGGCAACATTGACTGTTCAGAAATGCCAGTTGTTGAATTAATATCCCTTTGGCTGTGGATGTGTGACATTTTTCACGCTCTTTTCCTCACATCTCTCCTACTCTTCCTGTTTCAAGCAAACATATAGTCACAAGCTGTGGGAGCGAAGCATGGACTTCCGTTGCGTACTGGTAGTCAAGTCAGTGTCTGTCTGTATGTTTCTGAAGGGTTCTACAACAGTTGGCATATGCGGGAAGAGGTTCTTCCATCAACCGACAAGTGAGTTTCCCGTAAAGTTACAAAATATTTTTTGCGATAGTGTCACGGATTCTGACTACGAAGTATAATTTACATATAAGTAAGTATATTTTCTTGTTACCGCCTCTATTTGTCTCTATCTGTCTTAATATAGTACACAAAACACCATACACAGAGGGTATAACTAGTTTAATTCATTAATATGACAAAATAAAAGTCTTTAATCGTGAATATTTCACCTAGATGGTCTCAGAAAAGGTAGATTTATCAATCCGTGTCGTATACACAGAGTCTACATTGTAATTATGGAGCGCGAAACACTTGAATCGATACAACAAGCACTAGTATAGACCTCATTTTCTCAGTTTTCTTCTTATATTACGAGTAAATGTGGTTTCAGTCTTTTTTGGTTAAAATCAGTTCTTTATAGCTTTCGTTTCATTCAAAGAGCTTCAAATACTGCGTTTCTTCTTATCCAAGCAGTCTTCTCGGCCGAAATTTGCATACAAAATTGTTTTATACTCCCGAAATTACAAATCAAAGAGTAAATTCTGTTTGAAAATCATGTTCAAGCTACTTCAAATGTCAGTTTTCAGTCTATATATTGTCCTCCATGTCTTTCAAATCAGTTGGATTTATGTAAAACCATCCTTTTCTCTTTCAAATATGTGTTCAAGCTACTCTAAATTACAGTGGTTCTTGTTAACTATTAAGTAGATGTAATTCCTAATAGTTCTCATTTATTAATAAAGCGCGTAATATAGACAACTTTGATTTATCACCCTTGATTTCCATTTAATTTGTAATTATGCAAGTACATTTCCTTAAAATAATATCTTCATTCATTCATAATAGATCCTTCCCAATAAAATCTAAGCAATGAGTCCCTTAGAACCATATTTTTCGTTAAAATACAATTTCTTTTTTAATATTTGTGTTGAGATACCTATTTCAATGTCCGATATTAACAAAATTGCATTGCACATGGTCAAATTCAAGCAGTCAGCCACTTTGGTACCTTCATTTTCATATTCAAGTACTTCTTTTGTATTAACTAATCTCCAATATAGCGTTATTCTTGTATTTTTGGGTTTCAGCAGCACCTCAAAGACTAATTTTATGGTTAAAATCATATTATAGAGGTCTCTTTCGTACTGCCTATCGGTAAATAAGAGGTCTTAATTGCCCCGAGTTACATATCAAGTAGGCCCTTTTCATGTTTTATTAAAGTTCTTTCTACTTCAAATGTCACTTTTCTCGTTATATATTGACTCTATGTATCTGCAACGAGTCCCTTCCTGATAACAAACGTAAAAGATAACCACCATTTTCATATGAGAAGCTTGCTTTACAAGCAATATAATATACCTTTGTCAATTTTTACACTGCTGCTCTGTCTTTCATGTTAGATTGATCATTTCTGAGGGTAAATCGTTATAAAATAAAATGCAAAGATTTATTTCAATTTGAATTACCTTCTAGAATGTCTCTTTCATGGTAAATACAGTCTCTGAAGTACAAATTTGACTTTTAATTCATCCTTTTCCTATATCAAAAGAGGTCTTTTCTGCTAAAAAAAAGTCCAATGCATACTTCTTATACACATGTGAAGAACCAACTACCCTTCAAAACAGTTGCTAATATGCTAATTCTAGTTAAACGTGCAAGTCGGAAGGCCTCTCACACATGTTTCGCACTGCCTAAAGAAAAAAAAACACTCAATAATAAGCTAAATTCGGGTTTCAAATATGGTTCAAGTGCGTCTCGTATGCTATTCAAAGCAATAATCACATGGTATTATGGTATATTCCCTTGGTATTAAGGTAAATGCTACTATTACAGTAATTTCTGCTTGCAGCGATTCGGATTGTATTGTTAGATGCCTGTTTAAACTTATATCGACTTAAAATATCGTTTGAAAATGCTATCTGTTATGTATAGACATACCTAACTTTTGACAGATAAATGTGCTTACATGTGTATTTACTTTAAATAAGAAAATTTCGTCGTTTTTCTCGGGTATCAATATTCAAGAAAGATTGCATGTAAATCAAGAAACAGACTTCCTGTTTCCCAGGGTTAAGAGATTTCCCTTCTCTCAGCCGGGTCAAAGGGGTTACTTTTTAAATAAGACAGGAGGCCATAGGTGATGTTTTTATGTGGGACCGTGTCACTTTAATCAAAATTAATGGTCTAAAATCTCAAATTTTGGGCCAGGTGGTGGCGAGAAATCTACTTACTACTACTCCTTGATTAATTAGAGGGAATTAAAGATTAGGGGGAAAGAGAAGAAGAAAACAGAT
This sequence comes from Lepisma saccharinum, assembly GCA_022664845.1. Classification (NCBI taxonomy): domain Eukaryota; kingdom Metazoa; phylum Arthropoda; class Insecta; order Zygentoma; family Lepismatidae; genus Lepisma; species Lepisma saccharinum. Next base: position 8,332 of record JAGDQP010062596.1, read on the forward strand.
GTCTCTATTTTTTCTTAAAATTTCAAAAGGTAGAAGTTGGGAAACTTTTCTCTATATCTGTCACCTGCTTTACCTGATTCATTATCTCCAAACAGCTTATTGAAAACCTGTGGTTTTATGGTTTTCAAACCAGCATTGAGGAAGACAACCGGCTTCGAGTCTTGTTTATAGTCACTCCCGACCAATGATTTCGACATAGTTAGCGTATATTTTGTTCCATTTCTTATCGAATTCATTCTAATGTAATCTAATCCATCCATCCAATATAAATTGCAATCAGTGTTCACTATAGACTGATCATAAAGTAATAGACACTTATCTGAATTAAAATACAGGTAATTGTTCGATTAAGTCACATAAAACAATGAAGCTCTAACGGCACAAAAGCTAATATGCACACCAAATGCCGGAAAAATTCGTACAATCCTGATAATTGATTATTTCACGTATTGCTTTCATTAGCCAGGTACTTTTAGTATGAAAACATAATATTGTAATAATTAAAGTACTGGTTCAATAAAAATACCAATTTCATGTACTACTACCGTGTCCTTCTATCACACGTTTTGTAAACTCTTGAAAATAACAGCAGATGCAAATTTAAACAATATATTGCAATGGAGCTTGTATAAAACTGACAGAAATTATGGAACACCTACTTTTTGGGCGCAATTCGTGCTAGTATGACTGAAGTATTATTGAAGGAACAAAAATTGGTCCGTTATTTCGGGGTTTTACTGTTGTTTTTTTTTCGGGCGATTCCCAGTAATATTCTACTTCCTTCTTTATGGAAAATGTGGAATGAACACAGAAAAATTGACAGCTGCCGTGACCCAGACTCGAATTCGGATCTCCCAGTTACCGACTAGGTATGCCACCTACACCAAACCATGGCACTATGAGTTCGGCTGTCACTTTTTCTGTGTTAATTTCAACATTTATCGTAAACAAGGTTATTTTTTTGTAATAGGTTAATAACATCTATTTTTCGCACTGCACGATTGCAGGAAGATTCGTCAACTAAAGTGTCTGGGCCTCGTAACCAGCAATGAGGAACTGGTTGGGTGTCTAGGCGAGAGGAACATTTTATATTAATGAAGAAGGGTCTATCTTACAAATATGGCAACTACCTCACTACTATATCTATCTCACAAATATAACAACAAACTTGAATATAAATATTGGGTTGGTTGCGATCGAAATAAATGCTTTGACGCCTGATGGGAAAAACCTGAGCAACACGACACAGGGATCGATTGAGTTCACACGTCTAACGTCATAAACGCTGTATATGTCCAGAAAACAGGCTGGGGTACCCAGACAGTCAGAAGACAGTGCGTTGTTGAACAGGGTCGTATAAGAGTGCACCATGAAGAGCACACAATTGCGAGTGATTTTTTGTTTATCAATTTAAACTTGAGCATTCTGCACAGCAAGCCGCAGAAAAAACAAAACATTAGCAGTGTATTTGGGACAGGAATGGCAAATGAACGCATCTTTCGTCAAATTTCGTTCCGGTGACAACATTGCAAAATGAGCCCCGTGGGCACCGACCAATGTTCGGGTAAGCTGCTCAGGAACACCGTGTAAATGGACCCTCGGTAAAGTGTTCGTGCCATTGCACCGTAGTTACGCATACACCATACCACTCTCAGTCGGCGGCTCCGTGCGATCCGCTAGGTGGAAAAGTTGAACTAATGGGTTCCACATGAGTTGACACCAGTCAAAAAGAAATGCCGTATTAAGGTGTGCAATTCTCTAAGTGTAAGGATTAATCGGGCGGATTGCCACTTCAGATAAAAATGGATCTTCTATGACAATCATAAGTGGTCAGGACTATGGTTGGATCGTGATCAACGTCCAGAACGGTGTCCTAAACCACCTGTCCACCCACGGAAGAAGTGATCCATCTGGTCTTTCTCAGGCGAGGTGAAACCATCACTGCAGATCGTTACAGTTCTGAACTCCATGAAATGCACCGAACTTGTCAGCAAGCATCCAGCAATAGTCAACAGACATGTTGTCCTCATGTTGCATGACAATGCTCGCCCACAAGCAGCACAAAGAGCGGTGCGTGCTCTCCATGAGTTGCAGTATAAAACCCTTCCTCACCCGCGTATTACCCTGATCTCTCTCCCACTGACTACCACCTCCTCTGGTATCTCGATCACTTCTCAGCAGGGAATACCTTCCCTGGTTGATAAACCAGGTACTGTAGTTTTCATTTTTTGGCCTTTGGACATGATGCATCCTTGGCCTTTGGTCATTTCATTCGCACCAACCAAATAATAATCAGAAGCTCTTTCCAAGGCAGACTTCTGTCTCAGTTTATTTTTAAACTCGTATTTTTTTAAATAATAATCATAAACTTTTTCCAAAGCAGACTTCTGTCTCACCTCAGTTTATTTTTAAACTCGTTTTTTTTTATTCTGCTTACTTCTCGACTGCTACAGAGGTAAAATAAATGGATGGGTCCCATTAGCCGAATAGTTAATATGCTATCTTTTGTTTCTCTTGATTCTCGGTTCAAATTCCCCAGTTCTTAACGATCTTTCTCATTTCTTTAACATTTAATTCATCTCATATATAAAGAACTATATATTGTTTTCTTACCGTACAGTATATGCATTTCTCACAGGGTTTCCCATAGGGAAGCTCCTCTGTTCGTTCTCCGGTACTTTCCCCGTCATTTCATGAAAATAGCATTTGTTACATCCCGATTCATATCAAATGTTGTTCTGTCTATTTTTTTACTCTATAATGTATTCCGGCTTTTACACCTCAATCTCATATCTCATATTTTGATGTTGTTTCATCATCAAAATGGAGACAGCAGCTGCAAATAAAAATTTATCATAATGTTCATTCTGGGAGGTGGGGGAAGTCTAGGGTTCCTGGGGAGGGTTCGGGGGTCAACTAGAGTCCTGGAAAAGTGTAAAAACATCAAGATTAATGGCCAAACCCTCAAATTTTGGGGTCATTTCCGCGGAGATTTTTGATGTTATCTACTGAGGAAGGAACAAGCAAAACTACGCATATTCATTTTTTGATAAAAAAAAATTGTTCTTTTTAATATCTTAATGAAGAGCTATAGGAAATCATGCAAAATAACTTCATTAAGGAAGTATCAGCTTATCCCATAAGTTATGTCGTATTATTGTAGATTTTTCTTACACCACCCGAAACGAAAAATCCTGGGGGAAAGCCTGACCAGAACACGTAGGAACCAAGTTCCGGTATAATTAAAATCTAGCCTCGAGAGTACCGGCATAAATTTAGGAATGTACAAACGCAGTAATCTCGAAAGTGCTTTCGTATTATATTTTAATAATAAGTTAAGCTGAACTGCCAGTAGCATCATGATCTTGCATTGTTCTGACAATTTATATTAACTATATATTTGTTTTTTTTAAATAATAATACACCACTAGCTACCATTGTTAAATATTTAATTTGCTATTAGTTACGCGTGTTTTAGCCATTGTTACGACACCCTTTAATCACATCCTTCATATTAAAAGGTA
>JAGDQP010062597.1:0-11855 GCA_022664845.1 Lepisma saccharinum
CAGAAACAAAGCTATCGCCAATTGTAAGCCCACATTTTTCTCTGTTACAAGTATTGCTATTAGCGGCTGCAAAGACCACGAGAATAAATGCCCAACCGAAAACATTTACGAAAGCCTTTTCGTTGACCTTAACGAAGAGTAAAGCACACCGCAATTGTAGCGTATTGTATGTAAATATTAATTCAATTCGCCATTATTATAAACAATTCCCTAGCCATGTATCATCCGTTAATACACTTAAGCCGAACCATTACAATAGAAACAAAAAGTTCGTTGGCCAAGTCTAAATGAAATAAAAAGTATGGAAGAGAGAATAAGAATGTTTAAATTGACTTCGAATTATTACTATAAGGGCTCGCTGGTAATTCAAAATTCGTTCATATGTAAAAAAGGGATAAACATGTTTTTGCAATGCTCATGCATATATGAATAAAAGATTAAGCGTCTGGCAATCAATTTCTCGAGCAAGCTGACCTCGGAAGATTGTAGGTTGTGTGGAAACAACCTGTGTGGGCGAGCTTAAGAAGAGAATAATAAACATAAAAATCTACGTTTCTCTTTGTTGCCTTTCTTTCTGTGCAGAAGCAAATATCAAATGTAATTCAGAAGATGTTAACGTATTTATTACTAGTTCAGTTGTAGTGCCATTTATTCAACGTCAGAAAGCATATTTCTCCTACTCGTATTAAAAACACAGTAGCACGGCTGGACGAACAAACGTAACCGCAATATACAATACAAAGTAAATAATGGAAAATGGATTTGAACATATTGTGCTTTTAATGAAAGATCTACCAAGCGGCCGCCCATGCCAACAGAAGTTTTTTCCTCTTTATTCCATCCTGAACCGTAAATGCCTCAAGGCCATAAACATAAATTCTAATTCTAAAAGTTATCTGAGAACATATGATTTAAATGCGATTAAAAAGTTGGATAATGAAAGAACTGCAAAAAAAAATTGAGCAGTTTTCTCACACGACAAGAATAAAATCATCGAAAACCTGATATGCGTAAACAATGTTTCAAAATTGAAGATTGTAGAAGTCGGACTCAAGAACTAGAATTCGGTTTTGTGGTTTGATAGGGAAACTTTGTATTTCCGCAAGGCACTAATTAACCCCTCCATATTTATCTGAAACTGCTCTAATTTGCTCATTCCTAAGTCATTGCAAATACTTCAGATATGATAATGCTATTTGTATTTATGTTTAATAACTCAATGGCAAGTACTTATTAGAATTTATAGTAAATGACAAAGGATGTTAATGTTTCCACCCTATTATTACACCGTAATTCATTACAGTTCTTGAAAACTATTGTAAAATATACAGCTTGCGAAGTTATGAAGTATTTGTACCATAATAAATGAACTATTTGCACTATGGTTGCAATATTATGAACAACATTTCTCACCCACCCATGTAAACACGTCTGCAAATAAAAGGTGATCATAATCCTGTTCAGGGACATCGAGTTAAAAATCTTACTTCGCGCAGAAGAATAATAAAAAACAAAATTTACCAAGCTCCCGTAGTCCAGGCGATAACGTCGCGTATTTCGGATAGGCAATGGTAGTCACAAGGGCTCAAACTACGTGGCCGACTATTCTGACAGGTCTTCTAGAGTTTTCTTCAGTTTCACCAGGCAAAAGTCAGGATAGTAAGACCCTGGCCGATGCCTTCCCCAACCGGAGCCTACCCCTCCTGGCCCGAGTTAAAAGATGCTAAAAGGCCATAAATCAATTCAATAAACAAGATCTGGAAGACAGGTCTGAAAGCATCTCTTTTTACATGCAAGCACTTAGGCATTTTGTTCGAACTTCTATAAAATCTTAAAAAGAAGGTTTTCACTCTAGTCTTCTTTTTCCAAAAAAGAAAAAAGAACGTCATCAATATAAAAAAAACACACACACACAAGGTTATACGAGCATGATGGCACGTTGCATTATTCTATTGGAACACTGTATGTGGGTAGATAGCTTAGGTGAAGGGATGCACGTGGGCAGCTAGCAGCCTATCAAGAGATTGTGGTTCGATAACAAGGGGATGAAGAAGAGAGAGTATTCCGTTTCCTCCCAATTTCTTCAGTCAACCAATTCTTTAATCATCATCAACTCGGACTGAGCCGAAGTTGCCTAAAGGCTTTAAAAATAAAATTCAAAACGTAACAAGTATTGTATACAGCTTATTAATCACATGTGCAGACGTCTTTTGCAATTTAACTATTACAAAGATGACGATGAAGCGTTCCTGCTTGATACTGTATAGTCTTGATTGTAGAGGAATGTGATAGTTGTAATTCTGTAATATCTTAATGGTGCTAAATTTGTTCAGCTGTATTCGGTTGAAAGGAAAATCTAACTGAAATTAATCAATACTTTTCTCCATGAATCCATTAACAACTCATTTAGAATATTCGTACAGCTTTATTCATGTTATACAAGAGAAAAAGGAACAAGTCAAAAACATTCCGTCTGAAATATGTATAATTAATGAATGTCTTAGATTTGCATATACACTGTATTTGGCTTATTATTTACTTGTGTGAACGTTTGTTTACTTGACGGCAAATCAAAGGTTGCATGGTTTTACAATCGCTTCGCGTGAGTCGGCATTACAAACGTTTGTGGGAATCCTGTAAAGACCATATGAACTGCATCCTCATTCATTGTAATTTCATTCTTTCCTTTCTTCTACACCAAGTTCGTGTTACCAACAGAACATGTACAGTTATGTAAGCTGCCTGAATTCACACTTCGTTTACGCTCTTACCAGCAGAAAAGTACGCTTTAACAGTTAAATAAATCCTGAAGAACAGTTTTATATAACGCAAATTTACCCAAAAATTGAGATGAAAAGGCATCTAAAGCATATTTTCTCAATTACCTGAATATAGTATGTAATAAACAATCAACTCATTTCTTCCAACTAGTATGAGTAACTGAGGTTCAGTAGAAACAGCACGAAGCACAAGAACGGTAATGGAGAATATCTAGGGGGCGTATTGTTAAACGTTACGTTTCACTACCACATATCAGTTTTCGTTCTTACGTGTATACTATTGCAGCACATTATTCACTGTGCTGAGTTCGTTAATGACATTCTCAGCTGTTTCATTTAATAAGCAAACTAAGGAGCATATAACAAGACACCGGCATTTTTTCAATAAACATCGAACAAGACTGCAGAACGTTTCTTCTGATACATAGCAATAATAAAAGCAATGATCGTTGAATAATAAAGAATAGTGGAAATATATATACAAGCTCCTGCGTAGGTAGCGCGCTCGACTTCAGTGCGAGCGGTCCCGGGTTCGATTCCCGGTGGGGCTCAAAATTTTGGTGTTGACCGAGCATCGTGAGGACAATTGGGGAGCTGCTGTGAATAAAAGACAGTGGCGATCACAGTGAGAGCTCTCCTCTCCCAACCTGTCTGATCAGCGTGGGAGCAGTAGACCAACTCCTCCCTTCGGGGAGAGGCCTCATCCAGTAGTGGATTGAATATGGCTGTGATTTATTATTATTATATATATAATGAGTTTAACAGATAAACGAGATAGCAGGAAAAATATTTTTGGTTCTGGGGTTACTTTATTCCAGTATGTAATTATACACAAAATTTAGCTTCGTGAAGTCGAATGTTCCATTGCTCTCCAAAGCTGGTCGAAGGTCACAAACATATAGACATTACACACCCAGTGCGCAATTAAGCTATTTTGAGGGCCTGGGATATTGATTCTTGTTATGATTTCTGTTACCTATCCCCTGTGGTCGTAAGGGTCATTTTGGCAAAACCAGTTCTTTATTCCTTACACAATTCAATGTGGAAAGTATTGGGCAGATAAGTTCAATGGAACACATAGGTACCATCCTGTATTCACTTGGTGGGACTGTGGCCTATATTCGTATGTGTTGAAGCTCTTGAAGGTTGAATCCTCTGTAATATAGTACAGAAGATAAATGGGTAATCATTAGCCTTTTAGCTAGTTGTCAACATACTGTGCTATTATATTTATAAAAAAATGAAGTTATTTTTCAAGTTTAAAAAAAATCTTGACCGTTAAGACGGTTTTAAAGACGATAAGACGACTGATTTTAATGTACACGTTAGCATTTACATATGTTCCTGCGAGGCAGTACCATATCTGACTACGAATCGGGCGGCTCGGGTTCAAATCCTGGCGATGACAATGGGGACTTTTCTCGCAGTGTTTCCATGCCTGTCACCCTGAGGTGCACTCAGCCTCTTAGTAAATTGAGTCCTTGACATTCCTAGGCACCTTGGGAGGTAAAGGAGGTCGAGCGTGGGAAAATACCTCCACATCCCCCATGCACTGTTCACGGCGCGTGCGCATCGCACAGGAGATACCTTTACTAATTTACCTTTGGTGAACTATCCTACTAGACTTAAAGAGTGTATGATAATCTCGGACACACTTAGAAATCAAGCTTCAAATCTACGTCATTATGTATGCCTATCTATACAGTATGTCTGTCAGCTATTCACACAACTGGACCAATCTGTATTACACTTTGCATGTTCTAATCTGATCATGTGAAGACCGTACACAATGTCCAAAATAGTCATAAAAGATTAATTCCGGAAGGAGACAAATGGAGAGAACTGCTCCAAACCAATCTGCTGACTGAGAAAGACGAATACGATAACAAAGGATCTGATTTTTTCATTTGCCCCGCATCAAGTCCCAACAGTCAATCATAATAAACTGTTAATGTAGGTATGTGGGGCCAATAGCCCTTCCAAGAAAAGAATCTATAATACGTAACATATCTACAAAAATACATTTTTGCATAATATACAAGGAGAAAATTTCAGCAAATGAATGTTGATAAGGTTTTCATATCTTTTCGCAATTATACAAATACGTATGTGAACCCGGGAGAAAGTAAGAATGGAATAGCCACAACGTAAGTGAATCATTAAAATTATGTAGTCGCATGTTTTCCTATACGATTAAGAAACGGATAACGTCCTCCACGTCATCTTTGTCCTTGGTATTCATGCAATGCTTGAATAAGCTATTTGTGGGGCCTGGGCTATTGACTTCAGCCCGGGGCTTAGATTCTGTTACACCCCCTGTAGTTGTAAGGGTAACTAATCATCTTCCTTAATCCGGCTCTATATTCATGCGTATACAGAATAAATACCGATATTAGAGTTCGTCTGCATTTATACGTTTTTCCTTGATACGCCAAATCTTTGAACAAATACGGCAGATCATTTTGAATAAATCATTATCATAAATAGTACCTTTAACGACCACACATTTATCTATTCCCCTATTTTTAAAATGTATTCATAGGAAACACAGATATATCCCGATATTTTTCTGTAAATCTGAAATAGGCCAACTGGAAATTTTAATATGACAGCAGTTCTGCAAACAAGGGAAAGATTTGAGTGAGACCAATGGACATTTTTCTAGATACAACTTTGCTTATCAAAGATAGATTTTATTAATCCATCGGAGCAGAACATACAGTGGAAACTTTTTACTATAGTTTAGATTTCTTTCTCTTTTCAAGGTATTAACACAAACGCAATTAAAAACAAATTTATTTTCTACTGTCATCTAGTGGAAACTGTGTAAGCGGGTCAAATGTTTTGGTCCAGGGTTGGCAAAAACCATGTTTAAAAAAAATAAAAATAAAACACAAAACACAGGTTTAACCTTTTTTTTTGTTCAAACGAGTTTTTTTTTTGTTTATATACTTTGCGTTATTTATTTATATTACATATGGATATAGATAAGTTCGTTTCCCCTTATGTCCTTATGCATAAGCGGGGTTATGAAAGACGGGATCTACAGCTTAAAGTGGAATCCGAACCACTACTCGGTTTGCACCTGAGAGAAGTTGTCCTCCACCTGGACTCGAACCCGGAATCCCTTGATTATAAATGATATGAGTTTACCGACTGATTCACGAAGCATACCTGAGAGAAATACGTTGTACTGATCGTACATACTTGTGAATGTAATTGTTAAGAGTCACTTCAGAAGAACAAAAAGATACACAACTGCACAAGTGAAATCACTGTACAGAGTTATATCAACTAACTCTATGGCTTACATAACTTGCAGTAGCAAATGTTCGCCATTGGATTCTATCCTGGGCGACATCAAGCCAGATTTCATCACGAACACCTACTACTCGAGTTATACACATTATTAAAATAAATGGTCTATTTCAAAAGACTACAGAGTACATATCTAATTTAGTCCAAGCTAGTTCACTGAGTCAGAAATACATAGACTTAATTTATATATAAATAAAAGAAGTGAATAAAAATAGTACGAATTATTTGAGTTCACTCTGGCTCTGAACCATCCATGCATATACATACAGAAAATACTTTTGATTTCAATAAATTCGTTTCCTGGGGTTTTTATGAGAAAAAATATTGTACGGAATTTCGGTGCATTTTATCAATACTAAACATTATAAGAATAAAAGAATATTTAGAATTTTTGCTTTGCTTGCATTGCAGAATAATAAAAATGTACGTCACTGGATGCAGTCGATAAATTTTGCCAACTTCTATCAATATATTTAAGCAAGTTAACTTTGGCTTCTCTATGAAACAACAGGCAAACAGAAAGATACAATTTGGTTTTGTTTCGTTTGTTTAGGCTTAACGTCCTTATGTAACAGCAAGGTTATGAAGGACAAGTGCAGAAATTCTGTGGCCCCATCGAGAATCGAAACCGGGACCCCTTGATTACAAAGCGAAAATAATAATAATCAACGCAGATGGTTTAATGTGTGGAATCGTCACCATGAAGTTCACACTATAATGGAATTTTTTCTTTTAGTTTTTTTTTTCTTTATGGTTTAAACCAGCCAACCCTAGTTTGGTCACCAATTCTTGTAAAAGCACCAGTCTATTAGTGTGTGAAATTTACAGTTATTTCTTACAGAAAGCAAATATACATATGCCGTTTACAATGTCTAGGAGTAGACTACGTACCACGGAACAACGAGCGAATTGCCCATTCTCAAGTACATATTGCGTTATTTGGGTTGCATAGCATTAGCTTCTAATTTTAGCTGCAAATTTTAATTTATCACATTATCATTAAATCAAGGGCTTTATCACCGATCATAATAACCCCCTTTTCGCTTTCACAGTTTCTCACTAAAGAAGTAAATTAACGAGCTGCCAGACAATGAAGAACCAGTGTATCTTTCAACAACAAAAACAAACAAAAAAAATGTTCAGGCAGGAGGTATTTTAAATCTTTAGATGGGAGAGAGAGGGTGCAACCCTCTAGTGTGAACACACCACGGTGGGTAGCAACAAGAGGCATCATAGTCTCCTAAAAAAAGGGACGGGGAGGTACGTGGATTTTGTTCACACTCAGTAGTATCATCACTTTAGTAATTAATTCTCCATTCTTGTACAGTATTATTCCATAAGGTAGATAAATGTTTAAAGTGTTAAAATTATGTAGCTTCGGTTCTAACTTCCACAAATATTTATGAGGACTTATTGTAATTGCAATAACTTGAAAATACAGCGATATTAGCATTTTGAGGGTCACTCCATAAATAAACAGGGGGAGGGGGGCGCACGGATTTTTCTACTTTTATAAACTCCCATTGTATCGCAAAATCATCACGCAAACTGGGGCTTTTGTTTTTATGCAGGAACGCTAACCATCTCTGCAAAATGTTGCAGTTTCAGAAAAAAAAACTTCAATAGGTACCACCAATTAGGGCTACCAACTGCCTAGGTCTGATCAGGAGTACCCTTTTCTGTCCAGGCAAAAATTAAACCGTCAGGGACGTTAAGAATCGCGGAATTTCCACTGGCTATTAACTATAAGTTATTTTCGTAAACAACAATAACAACATGTAGCAATGGTAAACGAAAATACTAGGAATAGTGAACGAATTGAGAATATTTTCCTTTACTTAATTACTAAAACTTACATAAATGTTTAATTGTATCATTATTTCATTTTCTGTTATAATGTCAGGAATCTCCCAGAAAGGATATATTCAGGGCTTCGTCCATTGTGGCCCCGGATTCAACATAGATGACGAAAATGTTGGAATTGTTAACTTCCAAGATTTCTTGTTCGCTTTTGTACAACGTTGTAATTCTAGTTGAACAATGAATGACCTCTTATTACAATATGTTGTCATGTTGTTTGTTGGAGGAGGGAGTGGTTGACTCCGTCTGGTGGTAATATCCCCCCGCACCCCTCTGAAAGAAATACTGTGTATAGAGAGCATCATGATACCATTGTAGATTAACTCAGAGGGAGAAGATATTAGTATTCCGTTAATGTTATAAAGACGAAACGCAAGTTTTGGATAACATGCTAAATTAGCTTACTTAAGTTACTTGATACGAATTATTTCTTTTCCTAGAGATCTATGGACAACTCACAAATTAAAACATTTCTAATCCAAAACGTTTTCCCCAGCGCTGAGAGAACTGTGTGATGCTTCACGTTGTTGAGCAGGCCAAGACTATTTCTCGAAGACGTCTTTCAAGACCTTGAAACAATGAGGAAAAACAAAGCAACATTTACCTAATCAAGGTAAACAACTACCATTTTTCCTTACCTTTCTCAATTCAAATCGAATTTGGAACACCGACATGATATCATCACGAATGGATGCACATCATCTCACATTTTGTTTTCACAGGCACTGAATTAAGTTGACAATTAACTTCAATGAAGTTAACGAAAACAAAATCACATTCAATATCACGTCACCATAGCAAACTGCAACAAGGTACCAAGCTGAATACACGGAAATGCATCTCTTAAATTACTGCACACAGTTATTTTGTTTACTATGTACACGTAAGTTTGTTAATTTGATGTAATTAACAGTGCAACACAAAATTACAACAAGCTTCCAAAACAGCTGTCTGTCTGTCTGCACTGTTGTATGTTGTCACACACTATTACGTCAAATGATAGAGCTTCTCTCACGATCTCATACATCAGAAACAAACAAATATTTTCCAACTCTCAAAACGTACGGATGAAAGATGTTTGGTAAACGATGCTATGAATCTCTAAAGATCACTGTCACTGCAGTCAACACACGTAAATGTTACAATGCACGACTTTTTTTCATCACCTGTGCACTTCTGGCGTGTTCTCTCATCTGGTTTTTGAAGGGAATTCACCCCGCCTGGCTACGTCTTGAGTAGAACACTGCACACGCGAACAGGTATACAAGATCTCGCGTCTCAACTTCGGATGAGGATCTAGTTCACGGCATTTGAAGGTCGATGCCAGATTCACTTTGTATCGCTGCTGGGAGTGATAGAACTAACACAATTGATGCAGTCACTTTGCTCTTTTCGCACTTTCATTACTAGAACTGATCTCTTTTTGCAATATACAGTACAAATACGCCGATTTTCTTAAATCTACAGAATTTAACATTGCGATGTGGCAATGACGCTATGTGGGGCGCCTGTGAGCCGGTACACCTCGGGCAAAACATCAGTAAACGGAGTATTTTATCATTGTGGTCAGAGTTGCTAACCGTTGAGATATAGTGAAGGATTTAACCTCACTGCAACACGGTGTATCTTACTCCTCCATACATTAATTAATCTTCTGAAATGCGCGTCAGGTTACAATAACAGACAATAACATACCTCCTGAAATTCGGGTCTCGGACACGAATTTAAACAAAATTCAATCACCCTGTTACCTTTCTTTGGATAAGTACTGAGACAGGGGCATAATGGACTCGAGTCCCGCTAACGCCGGTCATCCTTACTGACGTTTTTCCGCGGTTTTTCTAAGTTTTATCAGGTAAATGTCGCGATGGTACCTAAACTTTGATTCTATATACGAGAAAGTCTATAATATGATTCTCTATCCATTTCTACTTTTGCAATGTTACTTACGTAAGCGAAAAAAATAATGATCCTTTCCATGCTGCCCTACCCCATTTTTAGATTTTTGGAAATTATGTAAATATGAACGACAATATTCCGATACTGGAAAGTAGGCTCCATAGTGCTTACGGGACTTTTTATGAAGTTAAAAAAGTTTTTAAAGAATTCATTGTTAGGTCAGATACCTGACAGCCAAAGAATCATGACGTCCTAAGCTGGACCGTCAAATAACTCAGCTAGAATTAAGTTCTTTAAAACACTTTTAAGTTAAACTTCACATCACAGAGTTCAATAAACACCATGGAGTCTACTTTCCAAAGTTGTAATGTTGCTTTTCGTCTTTCAATAATTTTCAAAAATCGAAAGAAGTGGGGCAGCATGAAAAGGAGCGTTAAGCAGTAAAGCGAACTACATACACGACCATCTTGATCATCAACAAAGGAAATGTATATTATCTTTTATCATGCATTTCTCTAGCAGATGAACACCTCTATATTTTAGCATAATTCCATCTTTAGTAGCAGATTGTGCTGTTCAGCAACTGCATCTTTAACTAAGAACGTATACACAACTCTCAGCTTTAAAATCCACGTTTGGTACTTTAAGGTAACGGAATTATGCATGTGCTGAAGGATACAACTTTATCTTATTACGATACAGGGTATGACAACCTTCTCTTTGGGATTTCCACAATTTCCAATGTTACAGAATTTACAGATATTGTTACGTGGTTTTCCTAGAAACCAACTTCGTGACTTCTTACAAACTGTACGTCTAGAATTTCGAAGGTGTTAATGCGTTATAACAACAACAAAAAGTTTATTTTGAAATAACAAACTTATATTTTTAAAATGTGAAATCCTTAATTCTAAAGTTAACAAATAACGCTAAAAGAAATACTGTTGAATCGTTGGCACTGTATTATTCACATTGTTATTGTTTTCTTTCTTTCTTTCTTTCTTTCTCTCTCTCTCTCTCTCTTTCTCTCTCTCTCTCTCTCTCTCTCACACACACACACACACCAGCACACACACACACACAAAAAAGTGCGACATATTCTACATACACCGTATGTGTCAAGTGCACACTTACACTTGATCTTATCACATTCTCTCTCTCTCTCTGTGTGTGTGTGTATCTGAATTTAGTACTATGTGTAGAAATGTACCACTATACAGGATGTTCATGAACTATGTGCACATAATTATCAGGTGAGTTCTTGAGAGGAATAAAAAAACGATATTCTACTTCGGAAAAAAAATCGCTTCGTTTTTGGAATACAGATGTGCATCTTCGAGCCTAAAACCGATTTGTTACAATGATAAACAAAATGAATATTTATCTATAAATCGTAAACGATATCAACAAGACATATATCGTAAGTTAAAATGTGATATGATAAGTTTTCCAATGTTGCCAACCTCGGATAAATCTTATATATTTTTTTTAATGATACTGCATCCGATTACTAGATATTAATTATCCCTTAGTCATGATAAACATCATAAATTATGACGCACACATGGCAACATTCCACACATTATGAGGTAAAGTGTGGATTTTGAACGTTTCACTTCCGTATATTATTTCTTTTGTAACGCTGCATTCAAATATGATACTTATCGTCACTAGGATGATGCCAAATATCTAACAAAGTAGTGCTGCTTGAAAATAAAACTTTATACCTAGTTGGCAATACTGCCAACTGATATCAACATAATTTTACTTTTATACAGATCCTAAAATCAATTCCCCAAAACAAAATGTTATTTTAACGCATCGTTTATTATCCGATAAATATTGTTTATTTGCTGCATCTCATAACTGAGGCGGATTTTTACACATGCGGAAACTTTTTCCTTGTTTTGGTCTGAAAAATTCGCCTGTGAAATAGGAACACATATTTAATGAACACCCTCTATACAAAATTCATTCCCAGTGGTCGACCATTCTGAC
>JAGDQP010062598.1:0-11855 GCA_022664845.1 Lepisma saccharinum
GTGGGTGTACTTAGAGTGATGGCACTCAATAAGGTAGCCTTAGGAACAATGTAGCCTTTTTATGCTAGAAAGGGCTTTACTTCCGAAGTTGGTCGTCCGCCTGGTTTTCAACTAAAAGCCTGATGAAAGCTAGGAAAATTTAAAAATAATCAATTTTTACGTCCAGTTCACTGGTTTTCTGTTTCGTTCGGTTACCGTGCAGAGTGGGGATGTTTACATTTATTTATTAATAATTGCTTTCTTGTATTTTTCGTACATCATCTTAAATTAGTGACCATGGAGATTAGGTAAGGTTTGGTGCGGTCATGTATATTATCAAAATATATTTGCATATGTACATATTTATTATTAATAATTGCTTTCTTGCATTTTCGTAATCTCTTAAATTCCTGACTATGGGAACGTGGAGGTTAGGTAAAGTTAGGTGCGGTCATGTATCTTTACACTTTTTGTTCTCATATACGTCACAGCTCTTTTCGCCGGAACAAAGCTTACCACACGTTCTGCAATTTGTTGTTAGATTTATTCATCCATGACTTTCACCCAGTTTCAAACATTTTCCTCAGGATCACCGTATTGTTTCACAAACTGTAATATTGTTAACTCGCAGCCAGGGCAACGTTCCTGTACACCTGTAGCAATGTTCACAGTATAAATGCTCGTAATTTTCCCACAATCCAATTATGCGATAACTTTCCGCCAAGTAGTTCCCGCCGCTTCCTACATATTTCCATGTTTATCACCGATTATACAATAAAATTAACCCAACTTTCGTTCTTTCTATATATTATTAACCACAGAAACGAGCAAATTATCCATTTCTTCCCTCTAAATTTTCTAAATTTTACTAGAAACGGACGACCAACTTTGGAAGTTAACCATTAGAAAGACATGTGTTTTTTACACAGAGTATTATTACCTTCCAGAAATATTTCGTCTATAAAAATGCAAGATGTTCCAGCGATGTACAAATCATACTTGTTGTTCCACTGAGTGCAGCTCGTTGACTATAACTGTTGAATTTCTTTGTTTTCATTGTTCCATAATTGCAAAGGAAACTTTTAGAAAAAAATGTGAAAATTGTAATTAAATGTTATATTTATTAGCTGTGATTAACGAAACACTCCGTAAGCCATATTTCCTTACTTTCGAAATATTTTTCTATAATAGGCGTGTGAAATTACTTTCTTCCCTGTACATTTTATTTAAAGGTGCTTAGCTAACATTACCAAGGCTTTTCCATAGTAGAGCCATTGTTTTCTTCCAAACAAGATAAAATATAACCATGATATAGAGGATAACTAATGTTCAACAATATCTTACCTCCGTGTCCAATTAGATGACAAAACCTACAACACAGCAATTCATAAAATGGTATAAAAGAAGAGACTCACAAACGAAAAGTTTACTAGCTAAACTTATCCAAATTAAGTTTATTTTTGTTTGGTTCTAGTTCACACAAGTTGTAAGACGAATATACTAAATCATCATATAGAACAGTGAAAAGCCGAAAATTTAAAATCTGTTTGAAAATTTGGCAACTAAATCTTCAAGCACTCAGGTATGTTAATTTTGTCAACTTACTTTTTAAACTGCATTGTCAAATGTCTATTAGTAGAAATAATAATATTATCTTAAGAGATGCACTCAAAGGAGCACAGAATGCCTCCCTATACATTATACAGAAGGGGGCAAGCGGTTTTATGTTATTTTTGGGGAAATATTTTTTAAAGTGAAAAATCAACACCTTATACTTAGTGTACAAGGGTTGTGACAAAGAGTATTATTCTGTACTGCGTTTCGTAAAGTGGGATGTTTTGTTAAGAAAAAAAGTGTTCACGAAATGTCACTGTGAAAGCTGCGGGTTAAGTTTAACTGCTAAAAAAGAGAGAAGAGAAGAAATGCATTCTTTCCGGTGTGTGGGGAAGGGTTGAAACGTAAAATATAAAATTTTAGAGTCAAATTACAGAGTCGACCCGGAAATAGTAAACATTAGGAACATTTACAGTGAAAAGAAAACAGGAACCCAAGTGTGTTAAATAGGAAGATGGATCGGTTGAATGTTGGACTACTTACGAGTAGCGCAAGTGTTGAGCCCTGACCTGACGTAATCTATCGAACCTTGATTGTGTCAAGAGTGTAAAATTTCAATATGAAGAAAATAACATAACCTGACTTACCTAGCCCGGAAACTTGATTTGTAAACAGTAAAAGTAGGGTAAACGCTGAACATGTATTAAACTACTTACAGCGCAGAAACGCTTTAGTTGGTCAACATGTTGCCTGCATAAGACGAAAACGAATAAGATGTGTCATTAAATTCACGAAGTAATATTTAAAGAAAGTCGAAGTTTTTCGATTGGCATGCAGGTAAATCAATAAATAGGCATAGGAACTTGTAAATTAATACCAAGAACGACCTCGATGAAGATAAAAACGATTTTCCAGCAACGAATTTTAAAACACACAAGGCTCGACTCCAGCAATTTCTTAAGACCTCTTGGTATCAGTGTTGCAGACTATTTACTATTAGTAACAGTATCAGTTTTAAAATTATTAGTAGTAATATTAGTAGTTTATTATTATTAGTAGTAGTAATAGTACTAGTAGTAGTACTAGTAATTTATTATTAGTAGTAATAGTACTAGTAATCCATTAGTAGTATATTAGTAGTAGTAGTTTATTAGTAGTGGCAGCACTAGTAGTTTATTATTATTAGTAGTAGCAGTTGTATTAGTAATGTATTATTATTAGTAGTAGTAGCACTAGTAGTTTATTATTAGTAGTAGTAGTACTAGTAATTTATTATTATTAGTAGTAGTAGTACTAGTAATCCATTAGTAGTAATTTAGCAATTTCTTAAGACCTCTTGGTATCAGTGTTGCAAACTATTTCCTATTATTCCAAAACATACCCACATAGCAAAATGACGTCCCAGGGATATCTGACGAATCTCCTGGCAGGATATCGGGACGTCCGTAGGACGTCCTGTTTAAGTCCCGTTTACATCCATGGGACGTATAGTTATAATTAATCCTTCGTATAACTATACGAAGGCATATCCTTCGTATAGTTATAATTAATTAGATAATAATAATAGTAAGGTCAATTTAATTTATAGAAATTCCAGGTAGGTAATCCCGCACGGCTTTCCGGGGGACATCCAGGGGACCTCCATACGGGATGAACTGTTTGTATTGCCCACAGAGTTATCCCACGGACGTCCTTAGGACATCGCTATGGGAGCAGGACCATTCTGACGGTAATGGGATCTAAACGGGACGTCCCAGGGACGTACTCTGCTATGTGGGTATGTTTTAAAATTATTAGTAGTAATAGTAGTAGTTTATTATTAGTAGTAGTAGTAGTAATAGTATTAGTAGTAGTACTAGTAATTTGTTATTATTAGTAGTAGTACTAGTAATACATTAGTATTAGTACAGTTTATTATTATTATTAGTGGTAGTAGTACTACTAGTTTATTATTAGTAGTAGTTTATTATTATTATTGGTAGTAATAGTAGTAGAAAAGTAGCCCGTTTCGCCCAATTTCAGATTTTCAAATAATGCAAAACCGGCAAGATTTTCAACACCTGGGACCAGTTCTGTTACTTTAATAACCGTTTCTGCTTGTTTATCGTAACAAGCGATCAACAATGTGTATGAAAAATATTTTTGTACCTAGGAAAAATCTACCTGTTTCGCCTAATTGCAGATTAACTAAGCATGCAATGAACGCTACAATTTAGACCGCCTGGGACAAGTTCTATTACTTTAATAACCGTTTCTGCTTGTTTATCGTAACAAGCGATCAACAATGTGTATGAAAAATATTTTTGTACCAACGAAAAATCTACCTGTTTCGCCTAATTGCAGATTAACTAAGCATGCAATGAACGCTACAATTTAGACCGCCTGAGACAATTTCTATTACTTTAATAACCGTTTCTACTTGTTTATCGTAACAAGCGATCAACAATGTGTATGAAAAATATTTTTGTACCTAGGAAAAATCAGGATTACTAGTACTTCTACTAATAATAATAAATTACAAGTACTACTACTAATACTAGTACTACTAATAATAAACTTCTAGTACTACTACTAATATTAACTACTAGTGCTACTACTACTACTAATAAACTATTACTACTAATATACTACTAGTACTACTACTGATAGATTACTAGTACTACTACTAATAATAATAAATTACTAGTACTACTACTATTACTACTACTAATAAACTACTACTATTACTACTAATAATTTTAAAACATACTGTTACTAATAATAGTAAATAGTCTGCAACACTGATACCAAGAGGTCTTAAGAAATTGCTGGGGTCGAGCCTTGTTGTGTTTTAAAATTTGTTGGTGGAAAATCGTGCCTGTCTTCATCGAGGTCAAGAACGTGACTAATGACTTCCATACGAAAATGAGCAGAAACTGATTGGATTAGTTCTGCGAAATAAAAGCCAAATTTTAAGGCTTTGGAGTGTGAAAAGGAAAGAAGAGAGCGAAGTCCTTGTCTTTTATAGAGTTTTAAAGGCCGGGAAAAAAACAAATTTTCAGGAAAAATTTTGTTTGTTTTGGTTTCCTTTTTCATCAGCAATATTCACTACTTAACACATGTAATGCATTTGTTGTTTAGGATTAGTACAATTAAATATTCTTACGTTAAAAAAATGTACAATAACATTCAATTTACATTAGGAATTGAATATATCTCATTAATACCCTTGTACACGAGAGAAGAGATCTGTTTACTTTTGTCCTTTAGGCATCTTTGGTTCACCGAGAAAACACTTAATGCTTCAAAACTTTCTCAGAGGCAGTGCCTTTGCGGATTTTTTTTCTAAATATATGTTTTGAACAGCAACTAACATTTTAACTAATTCATTGATCATAAAATGTCAGGGACCCCGTAATAGTAAAAAAAAAAGTGATTTTTCCAAAGTAGCGCGAGAAATTGAAAAAAAAAAACTTTTTTTCCGGCGTTCAGTTTTTCCGGTTTTTAAAAAAACACTAGTCTTGTAGGATCGTGATGTATCAGTTACTACTTTACGGTATCAGTGATTACTATTGGAGTATCTGTTGTAAATAGCAAGTTAAAATAAATTTACAAAAATGAGGGTCCATCCGAATCCACCATTTAGCACCCTTGATTATGCCGTTGTACCGTTTGATGCGCCGTTGTTGCTATCCGAATTGAGCGGCGTAGGGCGTAATGAAGGGTGTGTATCAACGGCACATCTTGTTTACACTTGGATGTAACGTATCCACCGTTTGTGCGGCTAGAAGCCATATTTGAAGAGGAAAAAGAAAGTAAGGTGTTGATTTGAAGATATTAAATATGTGTGCGTGTGTTTTAGTTTTTTTTAAAACGTTAATCAACTTTTCTTAATAGTTCAATAAATTTCCGCTAATGTAATCGTTTGTGGAAACCACTTACGGTGATTTGTGGCCCACGCTATACATAACTGATTTCAGATCAGTTTCATTATAAATAATGAACAAATTTTACTTTGGGGGCCCTAAATGTGTAAACTTTACAGCAGAAATGTAATGTTTGCAAAGCATGTGGAAGAGTTGAAACGCAAAATGAAACAGTTTCAAATTATGAAATGAGAGTGAAAGAGCGGAAAGTACGTTGGAGTGTTAAAGTCAAAGTGCATAGCGTGTAATAAAAATATCTCACATTACTTTTCTCTAACCTGTCTTTGCTCTTTCGACACTGTAGTCCGTGATTTTGAAGCATAAATACGAGCCATACAAAGCATTCATGTAGTTCCGCATCTGTGGATAAACTAGAGTGCGTATTTAACGAAATAATAATGAGACATAATTTTTCATAATACTTTATAAATTTCTGGTTGTTATTAGGTTTTATAGAAGTGTCAGTTTAAATTATTTGGAAGGGAATGACGTAGATACCGTACATATGCCTTTTAATAGCTGGCGGAACCTGGGGTCCCAAAAGTAAAGTTTATCCTAAATAATAGGGATACATTTACACAAGCAACTTAAGCTTTGTTAATTACCCATGTGTAACTTCGTACACATGAATTAAAAGAGTGTAATGTTATGTATACTGCGGACCAGGTAATGTAACCTATCACGGAGTTTCTCTATTGTAAACACTTCAGGGCCCTTGTACTCTTTTAACTTTTTCGTATTTGATGCAATCTAGCCTAACCTTGCTTTAACGTAGCGTGTTGAGTCTCAAGCGAGAATATGAAAGACATGAGATTGCATGAAAAAGTTAAGAATATTAGGGTCATGCAGTGATTATAATCGAGTACACCTCCAAACAAATTACTTTTGTTATGTGAAGGTTGCATCACGTTCTTGGCGTTGTCGTATCTAATGAAAAACGGTATTATTGGATTTTGTACATGGTAGTAAAACCACGTCGATAAATTTATGAATTAATATAAACCTCATTCCAACAATAGCATGTAGGCACATAAGAAAAGAAAAGTACTTGGTTTAGGAGTACATGGATGATCCGCTAGAGCTAGACTGGACTAGATCATCACGTGTACTCGGTGTTTAATTAAAATTATAAGCAAACGCTCACGTTACGCTGAAAGTTCTCTTACCTTACAAGTTTCAAATAGAATTTCCAACAGGTATATTACAATAATTATTTGACGACATTTTATAATAAAGGCCTCCGTAACTTAAGTTGGTCCCCCCTCATTGTACACTTCAAGCTGTGGAAACCTAACGGCGATCCTTTGATATTCATTAATTTTTTTATATTGTTGTTAAATGAATTATCATGTTCATGCTAATAAAAAGAGGATTAAACTACAGCCATGCAAATGAAGAAATCTAAATATCGAAGTTATACATGAAGGTGAGTAACGTCATCAATATCAGCCACGTATCAGACCCCTCAAACTTAGATTTCTATGGGGAAATAGTACAACTTCAGGCGTAACTATATACGTTATAAATACATGCCATGCCCAGACACACCTTGGACCCATCCTAAAACGAAATTCTGGACACGTTCCTGATCAATATACATATATTAATCTGATTAGCAAAATAGGTCTTATTGGAAGCGTTTTAGTTAACTTCATACACTCGTTGAATGGAGTAGTATTTCACATGTTATATTACTAACGTACAATATTCATGATTATATTTGCAACACATATTTCAAATAGTTGAGGTGGGACGTT
The DNA here is from genome assembly GCA_022664845.1 of Lepisma saccharinum. Classification (NCBI taxonomy): domain Eukaryota; kingdom Metazoa; phylum Arthropoda; class Insecta; order Zygentoma; family Lepismatidae; genus Lepisma; species Lepisma saccharinum. The sequence continues at coordinate 7,196 of JAGDQP010062598.1, forward strand.
GGCTTATTATTCAGGGTTCCACCATCTTGATTGAACTTTTCCAGCGTTATTGTAATTGTCTCGATAAAAAAATGCTAGGGGATGATCATTCGACCTATATTAACGAGTTACATCAATACTTTATCCTACAGATGAAAACAATTTATTATTCCTCACTGTTTTCGGAAATGTATCTTTATTATTTCTCACTCTTATCTTATTTACTAGTTTATTATTTCTCACTGTTTTCGGAAAAATAGTTTTATTATTTCTCACTCTCCTTTTTTTAAGGACAACTGACCACAACAGTAAAGTTTAAAAAATACCTTAAAAATTATAATACTAGATTTCCATATGCATGTGCTAACCTAATGAGGTCGTTAACTAATTACACGAAATACTTGTGTGATTTGTTTACGCACGTTCGCTTTCTGTACAACATTATTGTAAATATTTCTCAAATGGCAAGAATTCGCTTAATATTTACTGCAGCAAATAATTGTATAGCACTTCTATTATATATTTACAACGCATAGCCTATGTACAAGCCTGAAACTAGCTTACTACGATTCCCATCTACTGGATTGACTTTCGTTATTAACTGTATTTTACCTTTAGTTCTAGCAACGATTATACCTAGTACGCTAGATGGTGCTGTAAAATTACTTTTGTCAGCGAGTATCGGTAAAGGTAAGTATATTTATGACACTACATACATCTGAAAACTTGGAAAATATACCAAACACATCAAGTCCACTATAAATACTACTACTACTAGCTTTTTAACGGACTTCGGAAAAAATATGTATGTTCAAGGCCTTTTCTTATATAAATTCGCTATCGCGTACACAAATATCGCGCGCACGTAAACAATGGACTTCAGTCTGTATCCAAGAAAATCTGATGATTCTCTCTTTAAAAATGTCGTAATAAATTACTAAGACTATGAAATGGGTTCACATATAATCGATCGTGCAAAATATATCGTTCCCTCTTCAAGAAACATCACTTATGCTCAGCTTGGACCACTGGCTTTTATTCAATATTATTGAAAAATAATACCTACAGCCAGTGTTCGAAGTGGAAAAGAAAGAGAGATGGAATCTTAACTTCCACGGCGTCCATTATTACATTATTCTCCACCCATTTTTTTTTCTGCTTATGCTCATGTTGTACGTTACGTGAATGCACGTTATAAAATATATTGCAAATACATTATTAATGTTGTTATGCACAATTAAAAGGAGAGAAACCGTTGACTATCTCCCTTGAAAGTCAATTAAGAAACAGGTGGTAACAAATCTCTATGTCAATAGTCGCCGTCCCTTTTCCGTCACCAGAAGACCCGAGTCCCCAGTTTTCGTTCAGACACAATTACACAACATTGAGTTTGATGTGTTTCTCTGTTCCATATTTATCTTCCCGCACGAACACTCCCCTCTGTCCTTTTCCATTCCTATTTTATGGCCACGCCATTGCCGAAACGTTGCCATATTTTTTTTTTTATGTGAGTGTAAAGTTCCCGTAAACTTTCAATTCTTAAATATGTAAGGAACTTCTACTTTCTTTTCAAAAGGAAAATTGCACTTATATGTTAGCATGCAAAGACAAGTGTACAAAAGCTTCGCAAACACAAAAAAAGCAGCAACGTTTCTCCGAAGCGTGTTCACATAATAGGAAAAGAAATGGGATTGGTGCTACGATTGCCAACTGACACTGGGTAACAGAGTGGGCAGATTATGGAGGCGGAAAAATTGCTGAAAGGAGGAAAAATGTTAATCATCAGCGGACAGAGAAAAATAATTATAATCAAGATGAAGGGGAAATAAAGTAAAGAGGACAATGAAGAAAAAAAATGAAAGTGCAAAAAGAGATAAAAGGGACGAGAGATTTGAATGAAATAGGAAAAGAAGAAGAATGCTTCGTACGGAATGGCATGTAGTTAATGGTTAAAGGTCCACGGTTGGCGGAGAGAATAGAAATGTACGGCTGCTTCCCTGAAAGCTAAAACAGAATTCAGAATTTTCAAGATACTGGCTTGGAAGGTTTCTTCAAATGTGCAGCTGTGATATGAAGTTTGTTCAGGTATAGGGAGATAGGAAGTTGTGATTTGGAGGAGTAGTGATGGTTGTTGTTAATGATTGTTAGATATGTTTGTGTTTCTACATCGTAAAGGCGTTACAGAGTAAGAGGAAAATGAGGTTGGAAGATATACAATTCCCGTAGTGTCGGTAAGGGTACGTCTTGGGACGACGGGATGATCGAGGGTCAGAATGGGATCACAGATAGGGTTTATTACTGCAGCAGGGTTAATTACATTGTCCAGGTTTGGGGTAAAGGGGCCAGTTCTGGTGAGAATTGTGTTTAGATTTGAGGGTCTGCTGGAAAACCATTTTGGGGCATGGCGAGAAAGATCTTTCAGGTGACACAGGAGTATAAAGTACGCTAGCTAATTGAGTTTTGCAGGGCCTGAAGGCTGAGGTGGTACGGAGTGAGGAGATTAGAAGCGGAGGAGCTTCGCGAGAAGCCCGGTTAGAGTTTGGGTGATTTCTGGCACGATCCAAATTGGTTACAGATGAGGTGATTGGGGTGTCAACAGTCAGTGAGAACTGAGGAGGGGCTGCTGAAATAATTTTAAAGTAAGTCGTCCGAGAAGCAGATACTTCTCGTCCCGTACAGCAAGAGCGTATGGTATGGTATGGATGACAGCTATTAAAATGGAGATAGTACATACTCCATTTAATCGTGGTAGTTTTAATGAGGACCCCTTCCCCAAATCGATTCTTCTTCAGCCAGATATCCATATCTAGGAAAGTTGGGACCAAGTGAATTTGACAGGAAAGGTGCACTGTCAATTTACGTGGCCAGAACAACATCATACACTTACCTTGTATATGGTACAACATTTTCACTCTCATCGTATTGTCTAGCAGAATAGCGATTGAAAACACGATAAGTTCTGTTTTAATCGCCATTCTGTTGGGCGATACGATAGCAGCGAGGATGTAGTACCATGTTGAAGGTAAGCGTAGAAAAGGTGCAGTTGAGGTTTTGCAGAAATGGGTCAAGATTTTAAAAACAATGTTATCGATATAACGAAGCCCGGTGAAAGGTGTGAGAGGATTGAAGTTGAGAAATTGTGTCTCTGGGAGTTCCATGAAAAGGTTGCCGTAGGAAAGGCCACGGAAGTACCATTGTTGTGCCTTCGATTTGCAGAAAATTATGGTTCTGAAAGATGGACAAGCTGAACTGGCTGAAGCAGAAATAATGTTCTGAGTTCACGAGAATTGGGACGTGTGTCGAGAAAGTGTTTAAGGGCAGGGAGAACATAGGTGGGGGGAATATTGGTATACACGACAACTGAAACCAAGGTAATGTCTGGTGGAAGTGGATCGGAGACAGAATGTTTTGTGGAGAGGAAGTAGTTGGTATTCTTGATATAGGAAGGAAGAGCCTGGACGAAAGTTTAGGGTCAAGGAATGAGGAGATTCTTTCAATGGGAGAGCCAACACTGGAAATGAGAAGTCTGGGCTGATTACCAGCTTTATGGATGTTTGAGAGTAAGTGAAGTGGGGTTGTTAGGACAAAGTGTAGAGGCAGTAGAATGCAAAAGCCCTTCATGGGGTTCATGCGCTTTGGGGTAGGTGCAGATCTTATTGAGGAAGGATTGAGTGGGATCCTCCTCGAGGGAGAGGTAAACGGTAGGATCGGAAAATTGTTTAAGGGTTTCCGATTGGTAGTCTTAGTAATTCATGTCTACTTTGCTGGATCACTTGTCAGCCGGACGGATAATGATGGTCGGATCAGAACTAAGAGTTGAGTTAATTTCTCTTCGTTCTACATTGCTGAGTGTGTGATGTGATTGTTGTGTGTCAGTGAGGTTAGGATTAGCAATCATTTTGGAAAGGAACAAAGTATGCAGTTCAACAGGATGGTTTGGAGGGAGGATCTTTACTGGAGGGTGGAAGGAATTTCTGAAGGCTGGGATGTTTTTCGGTGGCTGAGATACTGACCTTAGATGCGTCCGGACTGACGGCAGTTGACAACATGGCAGCATGCTAGCACGGGGTCGTTTGAATACGTTTCTCAGTAACGTTACCGCGTTTCTCTTATGTTTGTGAAAATTTTACACCTATCTTTCTACCCTAAGATGTAAGAAACTTTACACACCCACAAATAGCATTTCACGAAACGTGTACACACATCAGAGAAATGAAAAACAAAATAGGAGTGATAATGTTAAGTGGTTACGTTGCCATTCTCTGGCGTCAGAAAATTTAACCAACCAGTTCTGTTAGAATACGAAACTATTTAACTAAAACAGATAGAGACACCGTTCTTATGCTGAATTATAGCCGCGTATATTGAGAAATTTTAAAGACAAAACCAGTGAAATATGGATCATTCTACAGCATTTGTAACAAACAATCTTATATACGCTTATACATTATTAGACAAAAACTCCGCATATGTATTTATTTTTATGAAGTGAGAACGTTGTGCAGAATGCTGGACGCCATTGGAAGTTTCCACAGTCTTTTTAAGAAAGAGAAAGCAGTGTTAAGTGTAAAGCACCACAAGGTACCAATTAAGGTTAGTGTAAAATGGTATATACATATAATGTGTTAAAAATTTACCAGTGTTAAAGTGCATGTAATCTGAATTTAAACCCAAGACTAGA
>JAGDQP010062599.1:0-11855 GCA_022664845.1 Lepisma saccharinum
TTCGTCAGTGTCTGTGGTCTTGTGAGCGAGGGTAGGCTTTTTATGGACCCCCAACATGTCATGACTAACTCAAATATGCCTCTTGACTATACTCCTTAAACAGTTCATATCCTATTCATACTAGTGACCAAGTTGGTTTTGAAAATGCGTAAGCATGTCTATAAAAACTAGGTAATATTATCAGCTGACAAGCAGTTGCAGAGTATTCTAACAATAAAATCATAAAAGCAAGATGCAGCTAGTTTAGTCATGAATATTACACATGCTGTATATATGAAATTATGGGGTGCAAAACAGTTCAAGTGTTTCTATAGACCACATTTTTGCCAGTTTGCTTTTCATGTAGCCTTCAGTCCTTTCCAGCTTTCGTTTTATTCAAAGTACTGCAAATACTGCGAGTCTTTCTACCGAATTACATTTCAGAGGCTAAATTCTACTTAAAATCATGCTGAAGGTATTTCGAAGTAGTCGGGAGTATGGAAATACATGCTACAAGTACTCCATGTGGTCGCAAATCGTGAAATACCGACATCTTTAAGCAATTAACCTTAATATACACTTGTGCAAGCTCCTTCCCGAGCAAGTTCTCTCCGAAACGACTATTTTCGAATTTCAATAACACCTAAAAATTATGTTCTAATGTCTGTTTCACCAAATACGGGCTCTTAATTAGACTGTTTTTACTTAAACAAACATCAACTTACGAGGCGGTGTGTTCATTGTCACTTTTTACCCTATAAATTCCCCAATTAATTCTTTTCTAACTGAATTACATGCTAAAATATCTTTGTCATAGCTAAATATGATCCTTCGAAGTAACAAAAACACAAACTATCCTCAAAACATGGGTCGAAAGATGTTTCACACACGTTTCGTATGTTTTATTTAGCAATTCAAAGCAACAAACATTTAATATTAGGGTGAATTCTGTTTAAAATAGTATTTTGTATGTCTTATTTACCCATGTAGCTGGAAAACATCTCACACGTCATTACTTTGTTTTGGCATTGACACCATGTTGGTTGTAACAAATCCCATATTTTGTACAAGCACTACAAGGTTCGAATAATTTTTGCTGCGACCACGGTGAATAGTATACACATTCTGTTACAGTGGAAGCCCTGTTTAATCTCTGCTTTACCAACCCAATCTGCGAGTTTCTCAATTCGAACAGCCATATCATGAAAGCGAGAGAAGTTCTGCATTAGCGTGAAAATTTTGCGAGTTTCTCAATTTTCAGACCAAAAGCGTAAAATTCAAACCGTCATAATGCAATCAAAACCACGCACAGGAAAGCAACCAATGTTCTTCGTCCTTTTCTACTTAAAATACAAGCTACAAGTACTCCATTTTTTAATTAATTAACCTTAATTCCCTATTTAATGTACACCTGTGTAAGTTTCTTCCCGAAAAAATCTAAGCAAGCTCTCTCCAATACGACTATTTTCAAATTTCAATAACAGAGCAAAAATTTTGTTCTAATGTCTCTCTGACCAAATACGAGCTCTTAGTTAGGCTGTTACAGGTGTTTTTACTTAAATAAACACCAACTTATTAGGTGGCGTATTCACTTTTTTTTACCCTATAGACTCCCCAATTAATTCTTTTATATCTGAATTACATGCTAAAATGTCTCTTTCATAACTAAATATAACCGTCCGAAGTAACAAAAGCACAAACTACCCTCAAAACATAGGTCAAAACACTTCTCACACATGTTTCTAATGTTTTATTTAGGCATTCAAAGCAACAGACATTTAATATTAGGGTGAATTCTGTTTAAAACAGTATTTTGTATGTCTTATTTACCCATGCAGCGAAATACCAACCGAAGGTAACAAATCCCATATTTTGTACAAACACTGCAGGGGCCGAATAATATATAATATACGCATTCACTACATGTCCTGGTGCTAGACGAGTTTAATGACAGTGGAAACCCTGTGTAATCTCTGCTTCGCCTACCCGAACAGCCATATCACAGAAGCGAGAGAAATTCTGCATCAGCGTGAAAATTTGCGAGTTTCTCAAATCTGAGACCAAAAGGGCAAAATCTGAACCACCATAGTTCAATGTTCTTCAAATGTAATTTTAATATTCGACCGGCTCCTATACAACCGAAATTGGGGCATACTACCAGCATACAAAAGAAAAGCTATAGAACATTCATAACCACAAAATTATAAGAGCTGGTTATTAAAGGACAATTTGAGGAGATAGCGTCGAATTTCACATTTTATTGCTCCTTCAGCACCATGTCGGGTCTGTAATCTATAAAATAGAGCTAAGAGGCTAATTTATGGAATTCTATACCGAACGTTTAGCATGTCGTCAAAGAACAGAGAAAATATTATTAATACTGTGTATTGGCTTACATGAGTTCTGCGGGTCTTGTGAATATAATAATATGAATATAGTAGTATAGTATAGAGAGAAGAAAATGTCACATTCAGCATCACCGACCTAACATATAATCTGCAAGTTTATCAATTCTGCGTCTAAAATATCAACATTCGACAAATTCAAACCGCCATATCTTGGAAGTGACAATAGGTAGAAAGAAGCAAATGTCAGATTCGGTATTACCAGCCCGAATAACATATAATCTGCGAGTTTCTCAATTCTGCGTCTAAAAATCGAAAATTCGACAAAATTCGAACGCCATATCTTGGAAGTAATAATAAGTAGAAATAAGTTGTTTTCAAATTCAGCATTACCGTGAACAAAATAACATAATTTGAGGTTTTCATAGTTTTTGGCCCAAAAGAGAAAAAATCGAAAAATTCAAACAGGCATATCTCGGAAACGGCAACAGGTAGAAACATGCTGTTTTCATATTTAACATTCCCGTGACTAAAATAAGTTGCATTATAAGTTTCGTTATTCTACGACAACGGGGGCGAAGTTAGCAAACTGACTTCAGATTTGAAATTAGCACACCAAAATACATTTCACTGTGAAAACAGAATCTCAATATGTCTCGTCGTTTACGATCTATGCACGGTTAAATATTTGAACTTTGACCCCGAGGTCCGCATATACTTTTCGAAGCCCTCTTACCAAATGTGAAAACTGAATTTCAATATGTCTAGCCGTTTACGAGATATACACGGTTATACACGGTTTGACCTTTGACTAGAACCCAGGTAGGAGGTGACTCTTGGTTATAGAGTGTGGTATAGAAACTGACTTCAGATTTCTGCTTATTTGGTCTAATTCATATGTAATTTCTAGCCTAGAGGACATGTAATCTCTGCTATGTTAAATAGAGCTTCGTACCCTTTCATGCCATTGTGCACTGCTGCTCTATGTGGGGTTAGCTAGCATATATTCCTGTGTATTTGTGTAATTTCTATGTTGGAATCTCTGCTATGTTAAGTAGTGGTTGAAAAATAGCTTCGTACCTTTTCTGCTATGCTAAATAGGGCTGAAAAATGGTTCGTAGAATTTTATGAAATCTAACCACAACAAACGCTACACAGCGCTTGTATAGTCCTGGGAAAATAGACTTGTTGGAGGGCGTCCATGTTATTTGGGTTAGGTTAAATGCTATGTAATTTCTGGGTGTGGGCAGGGACGCCTGTGCTGTGCTGGAAACTCACTTCAAATCTCTGCTATGTTAAATAGGGGATGGAAAAACAGCTTCGTACCCTTTTATGAAATCTCTGCTATGATAAATAGCGGTAGTAATCTCTAGCCTAAAGGGCATATATTCCTGCGTAAAATGTCTTCGTAGCCATAGTTGTAATTCCTGTCTAAAATATGTGAAGTGGTACCTTTGTTTCCAGGCTCTAAATTAATCCTCAGCAATCGTCGCAACTTCTCAGAGAGAAGAAGTCTCGAAAAGAGTATCCTTGAAAGAGTGCAATCATCAAGAGATCTCTGCTAGTTTGTGCCAATAGCCTTCATCACGTTTTTCATAGTAGAAAAGCTAATTATATCACTATAATTCTCAACGGTGTGCTGATGTCAGATCAGCAGCCTACTGAAAATTAATTTCTTTAGATTCGGGGCATTATTCATCCAGACACACTAATGTGCGCGCCACTCCGGTTGATAATTACAAAAATAAAAACATTTCTAGCGTGAAGGGGGAAGTAGCCGATTATCTAATACGGACACTTGCAAATTTTCGTTAGACAAGTGATATAATGCAATGCTTAGCACACGAATTTATTGCGCGAATAATGATATGGTGACGGGGGTTCTATCAATTTAACATGGAAACACTTGTGTCCCCACCGGATATCGAATCTGACACCATTTGAACAATAAATAATGGGGAACAATACAGTTTGTCTCTTCTGTGTTTTGGTTTAGCGTGATACATGACTGGCTAACTAACTTAATTTATGGTTCCACTTTTAATATCAACACCCTGAAACTGGCAGGTCTTTTCCGCTCGGTTAGCTTTCTCCATTTTAAGAATTCATCCTCACACCTAATTAAAAGACAGAGAGAAACTAATTTCAGATTTGTGTTCAGTGGCCTTGATTATCGATTAAAATCTTATAACTTTAAGCTGACGGGTCTTTCTGATTTTGTTCAGTTTCATCATTATGGACTCACGCACACGCGATCACACCTGAATGAAAGCAGTTAGAGAGAAAATATTTCAAATCTTGTTTCAGTGACTCCATTTATTGGGAAGTTTGAATTCTTGTGACTCTAGAGCTGATATAAATAACGAACTAACCTTGAAACAGCAGAGAGGAGCTCTAAGTTTACCGAATTAAATAGTTCTTGCCCTCTTTTACAGTACCCGTGGCCCGCGTTCAAACCTTGTAGCGGCCTTAATTTTAACACAGTGGTTCGGAGCCATTTTACCAAAATATTTACAAGTCATCCTCACAAACTCACAGGTTCGTTAGAGAGCCAATAAGTTAATTAATTAATTAGGATTAGATGAGTTGAGAAAGGTGCTGAAGACAAAGGCAATTAAGGGAATTGATCATCTAAGCTGTTCCGGTATTTCAGTTTTTTTTTAAAATAAAATATTGGCAATTCAATTTTGCCTTGTATTCATATTATTATTAGTTATATTTCAATTGGAAAGTATTATTTTACGTATGTCCTTGTTTTGAGTTCTACTTGAATTATTGAGATTACTTTTTTAATGTTCACTCAGAAAGACGGATATATAGTTTTATATACTCAACAGACTTTACAAACACACCTATATACACACTATTTTATATACAGAGAGAGATTGGGAAATATCAAACCTCACCCCCTTGCATATGAGAAGAGCATTTCAGAGTTTTGAACTGAAAACGTATGGAAAGAAGTTCTGCCTTTCTTACTAAAGTACAGTTTAGTTTTCTTAAGATGACTCATCGTTTGTGGGGATCGTGAACTTCGGGGATATTGAATTTGCTGCTTGGAACCATGATCCGAATTTGGATATTCTCTCTTTATAAGTGTATTTTCTTTTGAAAACCTCTGACTTCAAGAACGTAAATACCGTATTACAAACAAACAAACACACATTTATTTATTGCTATTACACGACTTACTTAATTTCTATTTAACATTCACATTTAATATACCGAAATTCTGTCAACACTCATCACCTCTCTCATGTTACATTTTAAACATAATAATTATTTATTTTCTGAACTGATTGTATGAATACATATACAGCTGATTTATTTTAATGTAATTATTTTATCTAATTATTCATGATTTGAGGAATATATGAATACATACAAAAAAGTTTGCCCCAAACGGGATTCGAACCCTGAACCTCACGATTAGAAGCTACGCGCTCTACCACTTTTTTAAAAGTTTGTCCTAATTGGCTTTAGTATGTAATGCTCTCAACTGTTCTAAACTGTGTATGCTGTAGTATGTTAAAATACACTCACAAACAGCAATGCTAACATGAACACATCTACAGAATTCTTTCTGATAGAACTAGTGCTGAAGAAACATGACTGACTTTTCGGTGTGCAAAACAATGACACATCCGTTGAAATGTTGTTTCTCTTCTTTGTTTTGTTCATTCTAAGATGGATGCGAAAACTATTTTTGATGTGTTCACTTTGTAAATGTGCTTTTACGTGTAGAAACGTATTTGACAAAAGCATGTATAGTTTCGAAATACTGTATCATTACGTATTTCAATAAATTTTACTTTTTTCTACACTCAACAACATTTCAATGTGTCTTATTGCACTTAAAAAAGAAAAACTATTTACACATTTTTTCTCAGTTGCGAAGGTTCACCCCTGGGGGCTCGAACCTGGCATCTTTGGTTTACTGTTTCCGAAGATACCCGAAGTTGGACTTTGAACATTTTCAGCTGAAAACAGCCTAATCAATGAGGTCATCCTTTTTGGAATAGGGTATTCATAAGGGTGAGGCACAATTCAAGAAATGTAAATAGAAGCTATTGTCTCTAGTTCTAAAAGTTGATGTAGGTAAAATTTATTTCCTATGCCAAATTTCAGATTTCTATCTTTTGATTTAACTTTAAACATGAAGCCAACATATACGTATAGTAAAAAGTAGCTTTTCTGTACAGTAAGTTTATTGTTACAAGAATGATTTTAAAATTTTAAAAGAAATATTATTTAATCGTATTCTTTCAGAAACACATGCTTAGTGTCCAGGCTTCCAAATTCCCTTCTTGATTACCCTGATGAAGCAATCACTCCATGCCTAGTTTTATGACCAAAAACTTTAGTTTAAGCCCAGGAAACTTCTTTTACTACTCGTTTACTGGTTGTGAATGGCACTGAATTCCTGTAAATTCCAGTGGTTCTATTTCAATTTTTGCCAACAGTTCTTCGTCTGACATTGAGCTTACAAGTGGAGGTGGCTTTGTGGTATAAACATCCCAATCAATCATGTTGTAGTAGGTTTCTGCTCCGGGCTTAATCATTATAGTTGACTTACAAAATTTTCTCACTCCAACTTGATTGCTATAGTTCGTCCTTGCAAAAATATTTTTTTTTACTTCATCTTTTCTCACGTCAATGTCTGGATCTGCAAGAGCTACAAGAAGAATGTTTTCACTCTGGGCAAAATAACAGTTTAGCTTTAGGGATCTTATTGGAGCTTCTTGCATCTCTCTATCTGACAGATTCCTGTCTCCAAAATAAAGTGGAAGTTGCGTGATCCATCAGCGCAATTGAAATGGCTTTTATTTCGAGCAAACTTGGAGCATATACTCTAAAATGTAGGTTACAAGTTGCAGTAGGTTTTTGGATGGGCTTCTTGTGTCCATAATCATACGAAGTGTCCGATTGGCGAGCGTCAACTACCTGGCGTGATTAAGGGCACCTGGGGAAGCAATTTGTAAACAAATTATAGCAACATCATCAGAGTTCTCCTTTCCTTGTTGTACTGTAATGCAAGCCTTCAGCAAATACTTTTGATCAGCACTAAAATCTTTTGTGATATACTCACTAAATTCCCTGACATTTCCAATAATGGACTGTAAATCAACTATTGGTACATCCCGTGGATCAAAGCTTAGAATCTTTCCGATAGGCTCCGAAAATCTTTTTGGACCAGTTGTTTTTCCATCAATATTCTTAAAGACATGTTTCAGTGGAAGCTCATTGAGATGCAAGATACAAATAAGCCACTGTAAAGGCCGATTTAAAGATGTTTCCAGTCGACGTACAATTCCAGAATGTTTACCGGTGTTTGTATTTGTTCCATCATATATTACAGCACACAAAGTATCTGTGGAATCTGTGTCACATATAACAGAGAGTATTTCACTTGAAATATCTTCTGCTTTACCATTTGTGGAGCATTAGGATATGCTACAATAGCGTAGTGATCCTCCTCCGTTGTTAGTTGTCCTCCATCTGGTTCAAAAAGCCTGGTTTCATCTTTGCGCCCATCGAAAACAACACAGACTAGCTTGCGCAAGTCAAACAAACGAGATGCTGCTCCCTTATCTCTCTAGTAAATTCGTTGTCACCGCAACTTTGTTGCTTCCAGTTTATTTTCTGGTTTATCCAGTCTCAGGTCTTGCAGGCATGCATTAATTAATTTGCATGCATCTAGGTTACTGACGCCAGTTCTTTCCATCGTTTGGCTCAAGTTTGCATACTGATTCCTGTTTTGTGCTGGCCTTCTTTTGGAGTTCATCTTCTGAGGATACTTTACTTGCTTCATTTTCTTCTGACAATCAGTAGTTTTAGTGGTTGTGAGGCTTTGCAAATGCTTTTTCCTAGACCACCCTTTCTGGTGCTTCCTCTCTGCTTTCTCCTGAAGTCAACTGGAAACAATCTTATCAATCGAACCGATTACCATTTTCCAAACCGAAGCCTGATCTACCCAGAAATTCCACTCAACTTGTGGTACTTTTATGGTACATTTAAACAACTGTTTGTCTACTGTTTTGCTCCTAACACACTTGCAAGCACAGATGTCAAATGCTTGCTTGCAATTACTGAAGTCCGCTTTGAATGTAAGAGGTGTGTGTTTTGCTGGTGGATACTTTTGGAGGCGCTGGCCAAGATGTATGAGCTTTTGAAATTTACACAAAATGCTCGAATATGACTGGAATGCTAGCTTTGTTCCAAATACTGAGGAGATCATTGGCTACATGTTATAAAGTATATCTTTTAAAAGGAGTTTCTTTCCTCTCTTCAGAAACTGTTTTTCTGTAAAACGAGTAGTATTTAAAAACTTGTTCCTTCGTTGGGAGTTGTGTTCCAGAAAATTCTTCAGGCTGACCAAATATACAATGGTCATATACTGACCGAGTTACTGGACCTTTTGAAGATGATGAAGCCATAGCCAGATGCATTTTCACTTTCGAAATTTCCTTCTATTTGGTATATATATCAATGATATAAATTGACCTATATTTACATATTTTGGTCAGAAACTTGTTGTCATTGTCAGGATGGAAATGTGTTAATATAGCATGTAGCAAAAAATATTTTATCAAATACAAAGGAAAAATAAAAATGTGCAGAAAGTGTAATTAAAATTTGTGATAGGGAAGTTTTGCAGCAACACGCGTGATCTCTGGCTTCATAAAAATACATGCATATTTGTTTCCATCTACCGAAAAATCCAAAAATCACAAAACAATGAAATCGCTGTATCAAATACCAAGTGAGACCTGTAGAAGTATGATATTTTTTAAAAAAAATACTGAAATTCTGCTTAGCACATGCAAGAGCAGTAATTTTTCCTAAAGTTTCTTCGAGTTGATTTTTTCCCCCACCCTAGTGTACATGCACAGATTTCCGGCACAGAAAAGCATTCTACGCTAACAGCACATGAAATTGCAGGTATGTATCATGAACGTTGCTATGTCACATTTAGGTTTCAGGAAATCCTACTTCAGGGTACATCCCTATGTGATGTAAATGGAAGGTTAACAACATTTACTAGGTTGCAAATAGGTATAAGAGATATTTCTTTTGCAACGTTGATACGAATCGCCATATTTGATTTATAATCGTAGCTTACACGGAAACATTCAAATGTCAAAATTTCAGATCATGACCAATCATTTATTAACCTAACCAAACCTTCATACATTCTTTTTCTACAACCTGCCAACAAATAAGAAGGCAGCAAATGCTAATTAGTTAGTAAGCCTGACGCGCGGAGAGTAGTAGAAAAATTATTGTGACCATCCGTGACGGAAATAGGAAAGCTTACCTGACCATGTGAAAGGTCCGTGGTCGAGCCTTGGTCATGTTATTGTAGATTTTTCAAAAACATTTTTTTCTGTAGCACATGTACAAATGTTACGTTTTGTAATATGCTCTTGGCATGTAAACTGAATGGGTAAAAAGATCACAGTAGAGATACAGCTCTATCATAATGAAGACATTAGGTAAAGTCCAACTATTAATATACTAGTATATCTACTATTGATCAGTAGGTGTTGATTTTGTCGCACATACTTAACGTTACATTGCAATGTCACCGTAGCATCTTAATGTAACTGTGACAAAGCCTGACATTTCGCCGTCCCTGAAACATTTAAGAAAGAAACTGAAATGTTGATGTAATGTTACCAATCCTGTCGCATTTGATTTTTTAATTTTATTTATGGCCTTTAGGTATCTGAGGCTCAGGCCGGGATAGGGGAGGGGAAAGGATTGGGGAAGGTGTTGGTCAGGGCCTATGTCGAAGGTACCATCTCCGCATTTTCCTGGTGTGACTGAGGAAAAACTCTGGAAAAACCTCGGTCAGGATGGTCGGCTGCTGTGATCGAACCCAGAACCTCCAGAATGCTACGCCAACACTCTACCACTGAGCTACGGTGGATCAGTGCCAAGGCTGTCGGTTTACGTGTATGAACCGTTTCTGAGACTATAGTGTACTCTTTTGGGGTAGTGTTAGTACATAAATTTACATGATATTGTATTGCAAATTCATTGTTTTATATTAATAATAAATTTCTAACAAAGTTACTTACTAAATTCTTCCTTTTCTTTTTTTGGGAAGTCCTTTAGAAATAGTGCGCAACAAATTTCGTACCATTCTGCATCTGTTTTGTTTCTATTCTTGTGTTCGAATGTTCCAAATACAGTCCATTTTCTCAATCTCCGTTAACAACGGCTTAACGTCAGCTTTCTCTATATCCATTGCATCGAATCAAAATTTTGAAATGTACCTCGCAAACAATTCCTCCGGTATTTTAAACGTATGATGTGTCTTAAAGTCTCCTCTACACGCAACTGCCATGTTTAATCGTCCAGAGATTTATTTGAATGAATTGAATGGCAATTCAGATAATGCAATGGAACCAAATCCAGTGCCGATAATTAATCATGTGGTGAAAGTTTTCTTCTGTGGATTGTCAATGTCAAAGGATCGCTATAAAACTGCAAAGTGTTTCTTAGTTTTCCTCAGACATATTAAGCATTGCAATGATAGTAACTTTAATTTAGACTTACCTTCACTCTTGCTCCTTCCTCTCCCACGGGTAATGTAAAAATTAGGAAAACAGGCGGTCCTTGCTTAAAGTTAAGGAGAGGATATGGGCTATGGTCCAAATATGGGCTAGTAGATGTTTCAAACTTGTATATGCTTGTGTAGTACTGCTGCCTGGTGACAAAAGTGTGAAACAGTTCCCCAAGGACGAAGGTGGGGTGGAATTAAATAAGAAACAAAGAAGTGGATGTGGTTGATTTATTTGTACGTTGTGCTTGTTTTCAACAGCGGGAAAGTTTTATCAGGCATTTCTATTTTAGTTTTTTAAACACAATAAAACCAAATATGAACTGTTTTATAAGGTAGGTTGGATTCCTCTGAGACAGCACTCGTAGTCAGTCTAAAACAAATAATAAATAATATTGCGTATTGACTTCTGTTGCGTCACGAAGCAACTCCTATGAATGGTCTAAATATGGGCTACTTTGCCTACCTAGATCTTCATTTTAAGAGTTTCCTGCCCTTAGAACACAATACTTGTAATTTCAAACCTATTAAGTCCTTTTTATATTTCAGCAGTTCCTGTCATAAAGAAAAAAAATCGGCAATCGACTTAAAAAACGAGGAAGTACTACTGTTATAATGGATAACCCATACTAAGAATAACTATGGCTTCCTTGGAAAAGCAGGAATCTAGTAAATGCAAGAAGACATTATCTTTTAGTTAAGTTGAGCAAAGAGCTGAACAATTAAAAACATAGAATATACCTGAACGGAAAAGAAAACAAGGAACTTTAGAATTTACAAGACAAGAATCATATTCTAGAGAATCCAGAATGATGTTTTCTGATATATATCCTTGTGATGATGAAGATAATTACTTTGATACGCCAGCTGCATAAGAGAAGAAGATACGAATTGTATACCCTGAGAAAGGATATTCTCTGAACACACAGGGAGACATATGGGCTATGTGAATCATGTGTTCG
>JAGDQP010062601.1:0-11854 GCA_022664845.1 Lepisma saccharinum
CCTGAATATACCTTGCACCTTCATTTTTGAAATCACTGTGTAACGTTGCATTAAATGCTGCAACATTACAGAACCAGTTACTCTCAATTATCAAGTCTTCAATGTTTCGTAAGTAGGCATCCTACAATCTTCGACCAATGCATTTCGAATCCTCCAATACCAATTCTGTATATGCTTCAGGAGTGCACTGCGAGTCAAGGAAGTTGAACGGTAGGACATCCTTTGTTTATACGTGAAGTCAGTACACTTCCCATTTTGTAGAGTACATATTTATTTTATTTCCTCTTCTCTTCTCCTCCTGCAACCTGACCCCCTCCTCTACAGACCCACCCACCCCAAATCAGGTCATGCAATTGCATAACCTGCCTATATGAGGTGGGCGCCTCTGAATCGTAACATGGTATTTCACTCAAATTACATTACGCCAGAGCAATTGTAAGAAGCTTAAAACATAACAGAGAAAACCGGAAACACAAACGGTTAATTCACTTAGCATTCATACCACATATGCAACAGTTAAATAAGTAAAACAGACGGTTGACCTTCCTTTACATCTGTTGTTGCATTTCCATTCAACTTTAACGTACGAACTAATTGTTTTCAGTATGTTGTATTTCTTAATCTTGCTTTTATACGGCTAATCTGTTCCATTTCAATTTTCTACGATGTGCCGCAGGATAACTCAATATGTATAATTTTAAACATTTATAGATAGTATTTCATTAATCAAAATATCAGGAGAATCGTGACATTCACTTTACTAACGAAATGAGTGTAGATGGTGCTCAAGTCAGACGTAAAGATTTTTATATTAGTCAAGAACTTGGTTGATCTTTCCGTTCATGGCATAACCATTTATTTTTCTCAATCTATTGCATTCTTAGGAGAATATTTAAAGCGTCAAGCTGGCCAAACGTCCATGCTTCTGGAAAGAAAAGTGTCGTATCATTTGCAAAAACTACTGAAGGGATAAAGATACGATAGAGGAAAGCACAAGGGACAGTATATCCTAGGTAATACACAATACTTAAATTTGGATTATCCTTCTTCTTTGCTATCATAAATTTCACGCATTAAAAATATTGCAGTTGTGGAATAATTGGCAAATCTCCTGCAGTAAATTGAGAAAATCATTCGTGACATTTGTTAGTATTCTGCTTAGATACGTGAAATATAAATCACGGTACTAAAGGGCTTATAATTAACTCTGGGCTTGGTACAATGTTAGGGTATTGGATTACTAACTGGCAAGCAAATGCTCAATACTAGGAAAGGTATATTTTAATTATTTTTAAACAATTTCGCTTACAGATAATTTTAAAAATTGATAACTAGGGAAAATATATTCATGGAAGCAAATTAGCAATGGATGAAGTTGGTCTTTATTTTTGTCCACCTTGTATACATACATACATACATACATACATACATACATACATATATATATATAATGGACATAAATTCATTGGAAAGTTCTCATCAAAATAAGAATAAAATGTGTCTTCGTAATTTGTCGAATTCCGCTTAGTTTCGGAGTTACAGGCTGCCAAAAGCGTGGGAAAATGAAATTTAGAGTTTTATATTTCCAATACCACTAACAGTAGAACTGCGGCGACAAGGTACCCCCAAAGAATTCCAACTTGTTCTATCCAAAAATACATGTTTTGAAATTGTGCGATGGCTGCACAAAGGATTCCCCAAAGGGAATTCTCAGAAATTCTTTGAAGTAAAGTTAGGCGGAAATGTGCATGAATTTGATGACTTTAGAGCACATAACAATAATTATTTTTGCTCCAAGTCGATATCTCAAACAAATTCCATTTCCCGAGTGATTTTAGTGAAACCTACGTGATTGCATAACCAATAGGGGTCAGAGCTATTCTCCGAACTTCAATACATTCAACAAACTATTGATTTATTTGTTATCGATGAGAGAGAATGTCATTGCAAACCTGGATGGCGATTCTTAATCAAATAAACTGTGCATTATAAGGCAATAAACGACCGCAGTGCTCAAGTGGTCACAGGTATCAGATCATGATTCACATATAGAGTTCCGCGTTTGAGTCCCGGCTGATAATCAACTTTGTGTAATTTGAAACCACGAAAGAAAACCATCATGGTAGTAAGATGGGATAATGTTCTTGGTTACTATATATATACCAATAGAAGACAACTATTGTTAGTAACCTTCTGTCAATATTTTCCCGATATTAGCTGACCCAACATTTTAGCAAGTCAGGTTTGTAGCACGTTTGACGTAACACATTTTTATTAAATTTGATGTGACAGGTTCGTAGCAAATTTCTCACATGTCAACTATCAACTTGCTGTAAACTTGCATGTTTGGTGACTCAAAGTTGTTTCATTCTTGTTGTACGTTTACTGTGATATAAGTCGAAACTCAGGTTGATTCAATAAACTATATTTTTTTTCAAACATTCAAAAATAGGTATGTACTAATACGTATGTATCAAGTGTTTTAGCTGACGTATTTACAATGAATTCTGGTGCTATCAATTAACGAGTTAAATTACAACACTTTCGTTATAAACAGCCTATGAATATTATATATGTCAATTACTGTAATTGCGTCATTCATTTTCAATCGTTCTAAAACGGGATAATAACTGTCACTTCTAGTAAGCCATCCAGTTAACATGCAACTTCATAATTGAACAACTTTTGATGTAAATGACATTGACCACAAATTAGTTCATTGTGGTATTGGAATCTTTCTTTCCCCCATCGAGACTCTGTGGATAACCAAACACTGTTAAATAATTCACAAGCAAAGAATATATGAATGTATGCTGATAAAATATTAATTAAGTTTAAATATTGTGTTCCACATACTGACAATGTTATGAATAATTAAAAATATTATTGATATTCAAGTGAATAAGTAGGTCTCAGGCGCGGACCCAGAGAGGGGCGGTGGAGGCAATTGCCCTCCTCCTGATCATTCATATAGTCATTTATACAAAATATATCTCTGTATCAGTGACGCAGAAGAATCGCTGTGCTACAAAGTTTTGCTGAAATCCTTTAAGGCAGCTCAACATTTTTAAGACGTTTTGAACAAGATGAAAAAGCTATGCGAAAATTATAAATTCAGTGTTGCAACACCCAGAACATTAGAGAATCAAATTCACAGAAAATTACCCTCACACAATTCCTGAAGAATACTACCGCAAGTCGTTCGCCAATATTTTAATGGATCGGATTCTGACTGGCGTCCAGGATCGTCTTCAGTAAAACACGCTTAATTCATTCCGATTAAACTTGCTAATTCCAACTATATCAGTACAATATAAGATGACGGTAGCTATTTAAAGAAAGTGGAGAGACTTGGTGAATATTAACAATACTTACTTGGAGATACGTCCAAGAATCTGGCTGGGTGTTCCCTATTTGTACGGTGAAAGGGCGTAAATTCTCTGTTACCTCGTGCGTTTTCCCTAGTACCTCATTTACTTGTTTTCTTGAAGGGCGGAATAAAAATTTTTGCACATACTATTTGCAAAACTATTCTTTCACGGTAACTTTATTCAAGATTGATTTGGTATCATTGAATTTCATGTGTCACATTACTACAGATAATTGTTGTCCAGTAAACTCTACATTTAACGTTCCTTTTGACACTTCCAAATGTATCATCTACGACTTTTCTATCTTGTGTGTCGAAAGAAAACGGCAGCTGTGATTGCCAATCCAACGTTAAAAGATGTCGGTATTGTATCGAAGGAAAATATTACCAATAATTATAATAATTTAAAAATTAGAAGAGAGAAAGAAAAACTGAGAATGGAATTACAGAACAAGGTAAGTGTAGTAGGAATCGACATTAGAGAGGTCTGTACTTTGTCTAACGTAAAGAGAGCACATTACTACAAAAAACAGACCAAATATCATTGCAGAGAAGTACAGCTAGAACACATAACACTGGCAAAGGAACCCGTTTGTAGGTACCTGAGTCATTTTTATTACATGAACAAAACATAACCAGGTCAATCGATCATTTTCTGGAAGAAAAGTGTATGAATAATTCCAAACTGTTTTGGGATGTGACGAAATAGTAGTCGAAGTAAATGAATGATTGCACAGACAGATAAAGAAGTGTTACAACGCTTTGTACGTCTACTCCATTTGAATGAGCTTTGGAGTTGTCATTGGATTACATATTTAAATAGTGAAGCTACTGGACTGAATGTGAAGAGTTACCTACAGCTTCATTTCAAGCAATCTTCTCAAATTAGTCGACGAACTCTGAATACGGATTAAAAGTATTTGCTAAATCAAATATAACTCGTCGAGACAAAGCCAGGACCGTACACATTGATTGATTACCGCGTACAGAATACTTGTGTATCAGCACAGAGTAACCACATGAACCATTATGTTGGCTCGCCAATACGTCATTAAAGTTTTCGTTTCCCCATGCTTCCAAATTCCTTCGTGAGTGGTAAGTCCTGCGTTATTTCAGATACTACATCCCGAAATAAACAACGAGCTGCAAAAATGCGAAGTATATTTCTAAACAGTGTTTCATAAAAGCTTTTAAGTTTATGGATCAACAGAACGTCTTATTGCGCAAACGATTTTAGCAAATTAACTTAAAGTATTAGCGCATGCATAAAATGAGCAACACAAATCGTGCTACGCGGGTTACCTAGCCAAAAGTACATAAATGTATAAATTCAGTCCCCTTGCGGCAAAGGAAAGAGCTGACCATAAAGTCTAAAATTTTGTGAATAACTACTGTTATTCAAAGGCAACTTGTCCACACAACCACCCTAACTTGCACATTTTACATTTCACTTGATGGTCATTTCTTCCTTGTTTTGTAAATGACCATTCTTCTAATATTTCTCCTGAAATGAAAATGTGCTTTTGCGCATTAGAAAAATGCTTTGTATACCAGCAGTATGAAACAAGAAATAACACTGGCTTCACTCTGCACAAATACTGACACAGAACTTCGCTTTTAGATTTATATGTATTCAAGCGTCTTTAAAAAAGACGTGCCTCAGAAGACGGCAGATGGGGACCGAATAACGATACTTTAAATGAGCCTTAAACATATAGCGAGCGAGAGCAGTATCGCCATTGCTGTTTATGAGGTTGGAGTAATTTTGCAATGCCGACTTCGAATCGTAAGAAAAAGGAAATAACTGGAGTGGAAAATGTCTTATTTTGAAGGAAAACAAACAAAACGGGACAAATAGGTGTCCCGAAAGCATTTTTCGGTATAGCTAATTCTTTCGTTCAACACCGGGGCTGTCCCGGAAAACCGTGACGTCTGATAACCCTATCTATGATGGTTTAATGTAATAAAGAGGGAAGCAAAGGCATCTACGGTTTGTTAAAAAAGTTAATCTTTACAATTTACTGGTTGCCTTTAACTTGTGCACGTAGGTTTGGTTGCTTTGAGTTGAGATGACGCCCAGCTTACAGATTCGGTAGATTCGATTTATCAGAGTAAGGTTCGTTTTTCCAATGTTGTCATTATAATGTTAATGTGAAGGTAATGCGATGATATTAGTTTGTTATGAAATACCAATCTTTAATACGAGAATACATCCTTCGGTATATTTGAGTTGCAAGTTGTGCTGATTGTTTGATGCGATTTTGTTATGAGAGGCAGTATGTAATAAGTTACCAGCACAGATAATAGATGTCAGGAATAAATGCTCTATAATCAAATGGCGCTGCACCTCAGTGCGAAAGCTCAGGTATATTCAAGTTGGCATTTTGATGGCGTCATTCCTTCTTCAACGTCTCTGAATCTCGCGCCCTGAAGATCGGGAAGAAATTCGTCTCATGCTTAATTAAGAATTATTATTCTGAGCTAGTTATAGATATAAACCTTTTATTAAGTAACACGTTACGACGACCAGAGTCTCACTGTACAATATAATAGCACACATCCTATAAATAGTATCCCTTGAATTCCCACTACATCTTTTGGTGACAAATAACACTCTTGAGTCTGATGAGTGAGAGCAAACTGTGGCGAGATATGTGGTTGCAGAGAAAGGATGTTACCCGACTCGAGGCAGATCTGGAAGCAGTAGAAAGATGTTATATTCTCTGCTTCCCGAAAATATGCTCTCTCCTCTACTTCTTCGACTACTAGCTACTGTCCCTGAAAGTGTTGGTACAGCTAAAAGGAGTATTTTCACCCTCTGAAATTCCAAAACATGATTAAGATTCCGCGTGAGTGAAGATTGAGTCAAAGGACTGCCTCCAGTGTTGCCATGTACCGGTCGCAATATTGCCCTTAAAATACTGGGAAAATTCCCGTTTTTTGTAACAATTTCCGGATTCTAAGTTTTGTTAAAAAAATAATGATTTTTTTTTTAATCTGCCAAAAAGATGCAACAAAATTTCTAGGTTCTATTTTTTTTCACTTTCATCTTTTTGGGGGGCCAGATTTTCCCGTTTTTCGGGAAATTGTCCTTCATCTGACAACACTGACTGACTCTACACAACATTCAGTTCGATATAACTCCAGGTGTTGATACAATATTAGAGAGGTTTTCAATAAACAATGATAGGAGATTCGACTTTCTCATTAGATGAGTTTTGATTTTGTAGACATCGTTTTTTTTAATATTATCTTTAATTCGTACGTTTGTGAGAGGGTGGTTCTCATCAACATCAAGTTTTAAGTGCTTTGAAAACCATTGACTACGATTAAGTGCTCTGAAATGCGTTGACTACGATTTGTTAAATTCTTAATATTCAAACCAACCGAATATGCCTCTAATATGCTGCCTTTCGTTAATTGAAAGAATAACTTCAAATTTATTTTAAAAAATGAAAGAATGTTCCGAACTCAATCCCTCCTACTTTCCACGGAATCACCCCTCCCAAAACTTCGTTCTACATCCGCAGGTAGTAGGTCTGTCATACTGTGGAAAGTAATACGCTGGCTTCATTAGCCTTTATTCTTCTGACAATTTAGACCATAAATACGAGTATAACCCCTCTTTCTTCGTACGTCTAAAATACGAAATGACGTGAACTTTAAACCATCACTTGACAATAATATCATATTTGTGTATTTACGTTGCAAACGAATGAAAAACATTATGGAACGCCTTTACAGTTGAATTTGCGTGGGTGGGTTTCTGAAATTTTACTGGTGGTCTCCATATGATAATATTAAATACCACTAATTTTCGTTTTCCTCAGTGACTGCCAAAAGTATTTTATATACGTATATCGTCGAAATTATTCCAATAATCGCATTTAAATCTCTTCACCTATTATGTCCTATTTCATATCTAATTTCAAGTTCCCGAATAAAACACTAGATGTGGCAGGATTACTTATTTATATCAGTTGCGTTAACACCACTCTATGTAATTAAATGTTACCATCATGAACTGAGAAAACACACATTTTAAATAGATCACTTTATTTTTCAAAACAAGTTTATAATTATTTAAATATTTCTGAATCAACATAGGAATTACCAGAGACTAAAACGACAGAACAATTTTTAGAGTTGTTTCAAATATCAATTGCAATGATAACACCCGATATAGTGATATTGCTAATAGTTAGTACTTTTCAGTTTTATTAATATACATCATAGGTAAAATTCCTTTAGAATGAACGTCATTATAACGAAATTTCCGTTAGAACAAAGTTCTTCGAAATCCCCGCCAAATTCTTGTTCTCCAATACGATGTGCATTATTACAAAGAATTTTCGTTATAACGAAATAAAAGATCGGGTCCTTTAAAATGTATAATGTTTCACATTTGTAAAGAAAATTATATCTTAGAGCATTTTGCGATTTTACCTATCGTATATAGTATAATATCTATTCTCTACAAGCGAAAACGTATTATTTCAAATATTAATATGTGGAGAATATGTTGTAACTTGTGCAGTTTATAATACGAAATGCTTAAAACCCAAGATATATCATTGTTAGGTTGAATGACTTTGTTAGCTGCAGTTGATACAGTTTATAAGGATTGCAGAAAGACGTTTTCGTTAAAAGTATTCCGTTTATATTCTACCAAATGAAAGTTTTGTAAATCATTTTCTCTACAAACTAATAATATAAGTTATAATCTTAGCTAAAAGCACATTGTGGCATCTGCTTGGAAAGTTCGACAAAGGACACAACGTCGTCCCACCTGACTCTTCAATTGTCTTTAAGGAACGAAGAGGAACAGCTGACCATTAACGTTTAATGTCAAAAAAGTTTCACCATAAAATCTTCTTTTTTTTCTATGTAGCTTCACAAGGATATTCTGCTGTAAAAGAAATAGGTGTTCCTCGAGCGAATCATGTTGTAACATGTATTTTTGTCCAGAGTGATATAATAACGAAAACAAAACTTTTATGTGATATCGATAATACGGGAGTATTATTATTTTCAACGTTTCTCAAGATTTGATAGTTCTTTCCGGCCTGTGAAAAGCCTGTTGGAAGGAAAACGTAAAAGAAAGCAGTACGCCAGATTTCTTCTCTCTCTCTCTCGTAACATCTAGCCTTTGTTGGTTACGTTATTATTCATGTGACGTATTCAAATACAGAAATATGAATCCAAGTTATATTTTTTAAACCTTGAGACCAATAGA
This sequence comes from Lepisma saccharinum, assembly GCA_022664845.1. Lineage (NCBI taxonomy): Eukaryota > Metazoa > Arthropoda > Insecta > Zygentoma > Lepismatidae > Lepisma > Lepisma saccharinum. Next base: position 8,607 of record JAGDQP010062601.1, read on the forward strand.
TACTTATTTCGGCCGATGCAATTCAAATAACTACTTATAAATTTAAAAAAAAGCTTTGTCAAATTTATTCATTATTAAGAATGACCTCTAAATTGATGAGGTATAGATGTTATTTAATCAACGTTTTAAGAAATCTCTGTAGAATGGTAGGTAGATAAATTCATTTACTGATTTGTAAACTCGCAGAAAATATTTATCACAGAAAAACAAGTAATACTTCTTCCGGAATTCTCTGCGCCGATAATTTCAAGTAGTACGATTTGGCTTGTTTATAATATATCCTAATTTGAAGCAATTTGGATGAATACCTGATTTTTTGTGAAGTTTGAAGGTGAGAAATTTTAAAGATCGATTGTTTTTATATATATCACTGTGATGTCATCATGATAGCGTAATATCACAAAATGATAATGTACTGTAGATTTATGCAGTCATGTGTCCAAGAAAAAATACCTTGATACTATGCATAGCTCAAATAGCTTCTCTCTTATCGTTTGAGGCATACTCCGGATAAAGATTATCATTTTGAAGAATGGGTCTTAAATTGAATAAGATTGGGAAACCTAAAAAACATTGAGCCTTTACCCTGTTTGATACCGAAACTATGATCTCTTTAGATGTTTACAATATATCAGAAAAACAATCGCAAAATTATGATTATTGTGGACAGTTTTTGTACGCAAAACTTTTATGTTCCAGATCAAAATGTACATTTCGTTATTTCGTAACTATAGAGACAGAGAAAGGAAAAAAAGAAGAGGTTGCAAAAAAGTGAAAACGTTTAGGAAGGATATTAGCAACAGCCGCGGCAGAGGGTAGAATAAAAGGCAAAGACATTGCAGAAATCTAGCACCTGACACCTGAAACGTGACAAAGTATCTTATTGTTTCCAATTCTTTTTAATGTTTCAGATATTGTATGTTTCTTCAGGATGCCGTTACTATTATCATGAAAAATCAGTAATTCCTTTGTTACGTTAACAACTGAAAAGCAGTTGGGACATTTTATATGTATTAGCAATAAAAAATGTAACTCATTAATGTCCTAATATGTCAAGTGCGCATTTGCGGTTAAGACGAAAAATTAACCTGCATTGACTTTTTGTAGATAGAGTAGTTCATTACTAGCCCAGACATTAAAAAAAAAAGTTGGGGAAAATTTTAGTGTATTTGTTAGTAAAAGGATTGTCAGTTAGATGGCTGTGATTACGTTTAACGTCTTTAGTCATACGAAAAGTCGTATTACTTGTAGTTATTTCGACTCATTATTTACTCCAGAGATTGTCTGGAATTCTCTAATTCCTCTTGAGAATCTCTTGTGCATCCATTACACAATTTTCGAATATGATTAAAAAAAAAAAAGAGCAGGTCTCAAATCTTTGAGGGTACCATCTCCATTCAGTTCTATTGTTAATTGTATTGGAAATATGAAGTTCCTTTTCCCACGCATTCGATAGCCTATAGCGTGGAAACAAAGAATTTCTGCACTTTATGGTCTACATATTTATTTTCTTATTTTCATGCCAGGAATCTCGTGAGATAGTTTTGTCGCTGTTATTTTGCAACACCCTGTAGTTTCCCCCACATATATCAATGGCGCTTATTAATTAGCAAGAGTTCTTATTCATTGACAATAGTACCTAGCATAAAAATTATCTCCAGAACTGATAAAATTACCGGAAGTGAACGTTTTATACAAATACTGTATTTGTTTCAGTAATATACTAGACTATAATGAACTTTGCATTTTAATTAAATTTATTTTAAAGCCTTAGGGGTCTCAGGCTCAGGCGGGATAGGGTGGGAAGAGGATTGTGGAAGGTAGAAGGCCAAGCCTTATTTTGTAGGTACCCTTTCGATATTTGCTTGGTATGACTGAGGGAAAAAAAACAGTCAGAAAGGTCGGCCGCTGGGATCGATCCCAGGACCTCTCCAATGCTAAGCCAATGCTCTACCACTGAGTCACTTTCGCTCGGTAATTAGCACTTTAAGGCAGTGAGTCACTGACGTTTAAAAGTACGAGGATGGCATCAATGCAGTAGTAGGTTCCATCCTTTGCTAATAGCGTGTCTGAATGATAACATGGAACGTACAAATGTTGCTGGATAATATGATTCGTGTATTTTCATTAATAAATGTGTTTGAACAGCTTCTTAACACTAATATTTTGCAAAAATTTATTTTATCATTCTAACATAAGTTACGTTCATTTTTAGTACACAAAAATAACGAGAAGTTCATTCTTTTAGAGAAATAATAATAAAAGATCTTAGGGTTATCTTTGACTCTAAACTAACGTTTAATTGTCATGTAAACAATATAACAGCAGAATCGTTCAGAATTCTAGGATTTATTTATAGAACAGCAAGGAACTTCAGAATGTCTAATACATACCAAAAGTTATATTATTCATTGGTTCGACCGAAACTTGAATATGCATCCATCATCTGGAATCCCATCATTCAAATTAATTGTCAGAAAATAGAAAAGATTCACTCTAAATTCCTCAGACTCCTAACGTACAAAACAACTGGCTTTTATCCTAAATTTGAACATTATGTAAACCTAATTCAGAATTTTGAACTCCTTACGCTGGAGAACAGGAGAATCATTATTGACTCACTCTTTCTTTATAAATTAATTCATAACTGCGTAGATAGTATAGACTTACTCTCTGAAATCCAGTTTCGGATACCGGATACTAGAACCCGAATGGATAACAAAAGCCTTTTCCACTGTAGGAAAGCGCAAACTGAGATTGTAAAAAAGTCACCCATTTGGAGAATGTGCTTTACGTACAATAAATTATGTGGAATGAAAAACGAGGTAGACATATGTGATCAAAGCCAAAGAAGTTTTCAGAATAATTTAATAAAATTATTCTAAAGCAAGCAAAATTACTATAGCAAGTTCTAGTTTATAAACATAGGATGGCAAAAAAAATCTTACAATTGGCACATAAAAACCTAAAGCATAAATCATTTAATTATATTTGTATTATCAGTCTTATCTTATTCTTATATCTATATTTGTATATTTACTTTGTGTTTTTACAGTGTATAGTAACTTACATATATCACGTATGCATTACTACTCCACTTGAATTAGCTATGTTTACTTTAAATTTGGCTTTATATTGTGATGTATTTCTCTTGTGTTTAGTATATTATTGTGTTTATATTTTGTTGATACTATTTACAGCATGGATTGATTATATTTTACTAAGCATTCCTGGTAATAAAGAAAACT
>JAGDQP010062602.1:0-11361 GCA_022664845.1 Lepisma saccharinum
ATTCCAAGCGTATGGTAACCAACTATTCATTCCCTCCTTCTACTAATTAACGAAAAAAGTGTCTGCGTCTGCCATGGACTATTTACTGAAGGTGTATAGGAGGTCTAAAAGTAGAATGCACAGAGACTTGTCACGAAAAGGGGAAAAGAAGAAATATCCAGAGTTCGGATGGATTATACATATGATAATTCTGACATTATGATGGAATAGTATTAAAAAATATCTTACAAGTGTGGTTCCAGAATTGAACTCGTGATGATCGTGTTCTTTGCAAGGGTTTAAAAACTTAATACAATTCAACAGAGGTATAGCAGAATAATTAACGATAAAGCTTTGGTTGTTTGTATGCTTTCTGGTGAAGAGCAGAAACTAAAATAACTCTGAAACAAGATTCATTTCAGATAATTATAATCGATATAGTTTGAATAGGCTAAAACAACATGGCAAGAAAACTAAAAGTCCCGCTGCTCTACAAAAAGCGTAAGAGCAAACAATCAACATTAAGGTCCATATGTTTAGAATGATGAATCATACTTGAAAAAGAAAGATTTTGTTTTTCACGGACATTTATGAAATTGTTCGTGGTATTAATTCAGGCAGTAAAGTTCCTAATCCATGTAAAAGAATGAAAGTGAAGCGCAAGAATTTTTAGGGATACGGTTACTTTATTTGGCTTTTAGTGTGTCCTTGACATCATGACGATCTCTCACCGAAATATCTCGCTCCTTTATCCTCCCCCCCCATACATATATCCTGAGTGGATGGGAGGGGGCCTGAAAGAGAAAGTGTGTGTGGGAAAAAGCCGTAAAATGGGCAATTTTTCTTCGGTTATATTACCAGCAGTTCACAACCAGACACAGCTATTAAACGTGGTTCTCTTGACTTTTCTTGTGAGGCTTCTGGCGCGCACGTTGTATATATGACTGAGTTTCTTAATCGACCTCCAACCTCTCAAGTACTCCAGCTACTCAATCCCTCCCAACAATTACGTAAGCTTTTATAGTAATACCATCTCTCACCTCTAAGTACACTCCCAGCTACTATATTCTTGCATAGAGAAACCTTCTCTCTCCCTCTCTTTTTTTTTTTTTTTTTTTCTTTTTTTATAAGAAAATACTTCCTTCTTTCTACACGAACATAAAATGCTGAAAATGAAGTAACGAAAATATTCTCGAAAAAAAAAAAAATGTACAAAAATACGGGGAAAATGAAAGTCAATAAAATGTATAATAGGGAATTCTTACAGTGGATTTAATGTACACACACCAAAATTTATACGCATATTATAAAGTTTCTATTAAAGCATTTGAATAACATATTATATTGATATAAAAGCCATCATAAGCTTGTCAGAATACATCCATTTTATGTTACAAAGAAGGGATTTAATCTCATAAAATGAAATGTTTGGAAGAAATTAAACAATCTATTTCCAAGCCCTAAATCTTGATAGCTAACGTGGAAAATACTCGAATAGCCTACTTTAAAAAAAAAAAAAAGGATTAAACATTTTAGGAATAACAATTTTCCAACATGAAAGTAGACAGAATAAAGAAAGGGTTCACAGAATTCTACCATGTTTTATCTCATCAACCAGATAACTTCATAATTCGTATTTTGTCGATGGTGACATCCTTCAGAAAGTACTTTGTCTTCTCCGATAATCTAAGTCTTACACTTTTCATTTTATCCTATTGTATGGTTCTATTTTGTGAATACTAACCGCTTTTCTTCTTCCTCTTTCTCCTTCAACTATACTTTCAAAAAACCTGCGCGAAGTTTCTGCGCAAACGATCACCTATCATTTTCATTTCCTCTTCTTTATTACCTTTAGCATTATTCACTCAACAACAACCCCCTACGGTACATCTTTTTGTTATGTAACTTCTGTACACAAATAATTTTCTACGTCTACTGAGAGATCACATTTCAAAGGCTTGCAAAGAGTTCCTTCACATATTGCAGTTTAACACACGCCACGCATGCTGACTGAGTTTTCTAGGACTTGTCTCCAATTCTACCATATGAAAACTGGAATTGTACCTAGAACTGAGATCCTGCCCACTACATTCCCCATCCCTTCCCCTCGAGGTTGTGCTCATCGATGGACAAGATCCCACAGTCGAATTGCAGGTAGACTAATCCGTAGGTGCCAGTGGAATCTAGAAATGGAAAAGGAATAATATTGAGTTGAATTGAACAGATTTCAACCTCATTCGAACCCTCCACAGTTAATTTGTTTGCAGAAACCTAACGAACTACCCACAACGACTGAGTTTAGAACAATTTATCTGTATGACAAGCCAATGGGAACCTATTATATGAAAATATTTTTTATGGCAAGAGTATTCCAAAGGATCCTTTACGCACAAACGCACATGACGATAATTTGCAAGTTACATTTACAAACTAAATCGAACATGCATGCTTAGCCACGACATTCAACAAACGAGTATAGAAAACTTATTGGGAGAAGCCAGCAAACAAGTGTGCAACTAAATACAAATTTAAAATATTGAAAAAGCAATACAGAAGCAAAATACATTATGCATTTTCCTTTTGTACATTGACAGCTGAATTTCTGAAAGCCACTTTTAGAGCAAACAATAAGTAAAATCTTCATTTTACCCAGATGCAAGATTAAGCTTATTAGGAGAGGCCCCGAAAACTTTTGAGAACTATCAGTCTAACCCGATCCTGGCTGGACCTTCACTATCATTTACAAATAGACGATCTTGTTTCCTGTATATGTACCATGCTTTTTTCTACGAAGAAAGGTTCTGTTGCTACTTTATACGTTTAGAAATGTTTATATAATCGTTTATTGGTTACATTTCTGACTTGAGATATTATTCACATTTGAAGTCATATTATTCACATATTGAGGAGTCGGTACCGTGGCTCAGGCGGTGTCTGACTACGAATCGGGCGACCCGAGTGCCCTCTCTGTGTTCCCATACCTGAAGTGAACCACGGCTCCTATCAAATTGAATACCAGGGTGTCCTTGGTAGGAAAGGTGGGACTGACCATCTCCGTTTCCGTTCGTGCCGTAGGTCGAGAATATGTGGAGCGCTACCTCCACATCCCCCATGCGCCGTTCACGGTACGTGCGCATCGCACAGGGGATAGCTTTACCTATATATACTGTGAATATTATTCCAAGTAAAACATGTAACCAATAAATGATTACATAAACATTTCTAAACGTATGAAGTAGCAATTTTCAGCTGGATGGGTTTGAATGTGTTGTATTTACACTTGTCTGCAACCGAATACGCAACGTGAGAGGCAGCGAGGAAAAAGATAAAAACGATCATGACAGCTGTGATAAAAGTACAAGTTTCCTGAGTATTTTTAGAACGACAAGTTTTAAAATTTTTACGCCAATTCACATCGTATTTCCTGGATCCTTTCCTGCCCACACATTTCTCTCTTGCTCTTCTATTTCAAACACACAGACATACATAGAAAAAGAAAACGAGAGAACTTTTGAGAAATGTTCAAAACAGTTGGAAGTGCGAGAAGCATGTTTTTTTGTTGTTGTTTCAAAGCGTGTGTTTTTAAGTTGTTCTCTCTCTCTCTGTCTACTTTGGCAATGTTTCTTTAAATAGCTTCGGAATGTCCTTCCTTCGCTTCATAAAATTCAACCACCACCACTCAGAGCACAAGCAAGCAGAAGCAGGCAACTAACTCGTGATTAGTTTTGCAACGAGAGAGAAGGAGACTTACGCTCTCTCTCGAGGTGAAAACCCATGAATATGGAAGTGCAGGATGAGAGACGACTACGAAGAGCGATCAATAACACACAGAAGGAGGAGGAGGAGGAGGGAAGAGTGGAAAGCAAAGTTGTTCCTCCTCTGACCCCCCTTCCCTACATCCTAAAGTTAAGGTCAAAATATGCTAGTTTCCCATACAGTACACGAAGATGTCACAATACATTCCATAAATGTAACTTTTCATAGGACAGGAGTAGAATAATTATTACAACTTGCAACTGTCAGGTAGGTTGAATTGTCCTAAACATTTCGTATTCCTATACTGCAAAAGCCTCACAAAGATGTGCCTATAGGGAATCGAACCTGCAATCTCTCTCTTTGAAAGTTTTCAAGAATTATCCAATAGCATATCCATCAGGCAATTTTGCAAAGTTCAGCAACGAAAACACGAGACCAAATGACTGAGGTATCTCACACCAACATATAGACAAATATATCTGAAGTTCATAATGTTGAACCCAGAAATATGCGCCCACGTACAAGTAGGAGTCATATCTTTTCATACTCAATGTCTTGAATTTTCTGATATTTCGGTTATGAGTTCTCTGGTATAGCTTGGTCTTTGAGTGCACACATAAGAAAACTTACATGGGTGATGTTCCTATGGAAACTCACAAAAGAACATGTTTTGACATTTCGAATCAAGATCATGTTTGGAAGCTATCACTAGTTTATAGTTAACTTTTCTCTTCGTAAATATTATCAGATTGTCTTCCACATGACTTTGTATAAATTTCCTGCCACAAAATAAATTCTTGAATGTAAGTCCTCTATGCACAGTACAGTGTAACAATGAAAAAAATTCCAGGTTTAAATAATTGCGAATTTAGTTAAAACAGATGTTATGAGACCTTTGGAATCACACACTCATTTTTTCAGATTCTCAATATAATAACAGAACTGGCGATAGGGGACCAGTTATAATAAAACAATATATGTTGATTGGTGTACCCAGCTACGTTACAGTATTTCGGTTGTGAGTTGTAATGGTGGTGGTGGTTCGGACACAGACTACAACGCATGTAAAGGTTCCTTCGTCGACACTTACGTCCCGCCTTCCAACGACACAGAAATATGCTGACGTCTAAGCACACCTTAATACTATAGTGTCTACCGAAATGAAGTTGCTTTCAATGTATTCGTGTGCGTATGTGCATTAGCTTCCTTCATAGCACATACAGAGCACAAGAAAATATAAGTTCTTACCTGGGTACACACATGAATATTGACAATATTTGCAAATATCTCTCGTGTACTACTGAAAACATGCAACTTAACAGCTAGTTGGGGGGTGGGGGGTGGAATAAAAACATTCATAAATTAAATATATAGATTTATAGGAAACACTTCACGATAACACGTATTGCACGAGCGAGATGCCAATTACTCATATTTGCCGCTTTATTTTTTCATCAATAATAATTTCACACGTGAACTGAATTGTGTATAAGATGAACACACTCAATTAAGAAAACGGCGAACGGCGCGTACAGGTAAAACGCACGGAGATACAGTTTTGTCGAGATGCTGCATACTTTTTTTTCTGTGATATTGCACCACTATGCTATCGCCATGAACAAATAGCTAAAATGTCACTTCCGATGGACGCAACCCCCTAAAATCACTTGATGTCACATGACGGAATGTACTGCAAATGTTATCTCCACTATTGGATGAATGTTTTAATAATCGCTGGTGAATAAGTCGCCACACACAACTTGAAAACTGTTGGGATGCTCTCACTTAACATGCCATCCTATATAGTTTGGTATACCATCAGCGAATAAGTTCTTCGCGCTCTCTCAGTCCGCCTAAACGTTGACTTTTTCCCACTCTTGGATGTACATTTTGAATACTATCAATGGGAGGCCGTCAGTTCAAAGCTGGACGTTGGTGCAACCGTTTTCCACCATTGCTGAGGCACCTTCCAACAGCATCAACTCTTTCTCGCATGTTCTGAACTGATTATATCATCCATAAAGAACAATGAAGTAAAAGAGGGTTTTCTTGTATTTTTGACAAAAATGTAAAAAAAAAAAAACTACACTACACACATACTTAATTACTTTACACGTTGCTATGTGTAACACCAGTTTTTCTCTCGTTGATGAGAAAATTAGCCATCTACTTCTGGAAAAAATCGGGAGAATCCCGTTTAGTCAGTCATATGAATTAAGTTTGGAAGTTGGTGACGCCTAGTGGGCGAACTGCGAAATAGAGTACGACTGGGCACGAAGATGTAGAGAGATAAAAAAAAATAAGTCAATGCTCTCACTCGTACAGCTGGTAGTAGAATAATAAAAAAAAGTATATGCGTTGGCTGCAGTATCACTGTGACCGTGAAAGAGCTTCTCGCTGTGGCATCAAAATATCTTGCCACATTAATAATATCGAAAAACGCATAATAATACTGAAACTTTCAAAAGCGACCTCGATAATATCTATTAGCACCCACTGAATGATGCAGACATTGAAAACTACTCCGTTCAGGTAGAAATTCTGAAGTCCTTAAAGTATGGCGTCATAACCAAGATATTAAAATTTGTTATCGAAACAAATACAGGGTGACTTTTTTAAAGCTCATGGATTTAATTTGGTTCGAGAATTTGTAAATGCAGTCCGATTTTATGCGGTTTGTGGCAAATGAACAAGGAAGGATGGCAGATTTTATGGGACTATGTTTACCGGTTTAAATTTATTCCGGGTAATATCGCCCACGCCTCAACAAAAACAGCAAATATTCACCAGTGTACCTTGTAATTATGGATTAGTTCATATATACATCCTTAAGCATTATCGGGAGCGTTTAGAATGGTATCTTACTTTTGGTAATGTTTGGTTATCCTAAAGTAAGAAAGATGTATTAACTCAATGAGAACATTAATGAGCATGATAATTGAGATTTTGTGTTTGAAATTATATATATATATATATATATATATATATATACTGGGAGATTTAAAGACTAAGGAAAGAGTGTCGTTGTAAGAGAGAGAGAGGACAAAAATGAAAATGTAGATAAAGGAAGAAGAAAAATATACGGAAGAAGAGCTTGGATGCTTTTAAGAGCGAGTTTTCCTCAATCGGTATATCTGATGGGTATCAGATAAAGTTAAATAAGAAGAATTGAATACTGAGATCTAATTAGGAATCAAATGTATTAGGTCTTCATTGTTTTAACTTGGAAATATGAAAATATGTCATATAATAATTGATACATAAAAGATAAGGAATCAATCCTGATTTGTTTATATTGTTGTCACTGGTTCGGCATTGTAAGTTGTAACCTGAGATTTCTCACCTTACCTATTTCATTTTGCATTTACCTTTTTATTAATGGGAGCTCGATTGCCTTTATTTTAATAGGCAATTACTGCCACTAGGTGCAAGCGTACCCTTACCTTTTCTAGCCACTTCAAGAAGCGTTTCAAAACCTTTTCAAACCCACTTCGAGCACTGGCTCAAGTGATTAAAGAAAAAACGCGTATTAGTCAAAATAGGAAAGTTGTGCTGTATAGCCCTAGTGTTCTAAACTAAGACATTGTCGTGGTTTGAGTCAAACTATAACACTGTACACTTGTACGGTCTTTTATGTACAAGAATCTTTTTGATTACCTATAACAATCGAGAATCATATTGTTTCTGAGTTTGATCTTACTGTGAAACAAGTGGCATGACATAGAGTTTTTCAAGTATAATTCTAAGCGCTACGATTACCATTTCGAGAGGAAGGCTTGGTTTAAAGCACGAAGTTTTCGCGGAGACATTTCTCGCCTTTTTATCCACATTTGTGTCTTAATCGCTTACATATTAAGAACTTTTCACTGTTCCGATAGTCTGAACGCTGGTGACTGAACAGAAAATTGAGACTCTCAAATTACATTTACGAAAGGGCATTACGACTACGAAGAACCACTATAGAAACCTAACTTATAATGGCTAACCACTGAATTCGAATCCAGGACCTTCCGAATGCTAACCGAACGCTCAGCCTAAGGTATAAGCCAACTGACAAGTAAAGTACCCGAAGTGAGGACTCGAGTTGCTCATCAAGTGATACCTTAAATTGAAGCTAGTGACGAGTATAGTACACCTGTGAAATCCTAGCTGCAGAGCTCCAGAAATAAAAAGGTTATGGCGGGTCAAAGTTCAAATAGAAAGCGAATTTAGCTGCTTGTAATGTCCATGTTTTGCTGATTATCCCGATGGTAATACGTCGTACGTTGCTCCCAATTAATGTAATGTGTAGAATTATATCCCGCTTTCTTTTATTCGTGTATGAATGTCCTTGTGCATGTTTGCTCCTGTTATTGATGTCAATAAAAGGTCTTTTTTCTTTTCGTTCCAGAAAATGGAAGCAGGTGCTATCGTTCATGCTCTGTATGAGAAATATGGATTTGTTAATAGGAGAATGAATAGGTATGAAGATTCATTGTACAAACAAATAGTGGAGATACTTGAGGACAAGATGGAAATCATAGAAGAAGTTAGAACTCTTGGATTTGCTGGTGACAGTGATGAAAGCGATGATGGAGACTACGGTGATGACGTCTTTGATGAGGAAATGCCAAGTACATCGAAAGGTTCTCAAACACATCAAGAGTCTCCGACACCTGTAGCTTCTTCAGGTGAAGAATATCAGCCTTCGCCAAAAAAACAAAAACACATCTTGGACGATGATTATAAAGAAGCAGCTTACATGTTTTGGACACACAATGAGAACCCGGAAAAGAAACGAAGGAAATTTTCATCTATCAAGTCACAGTATAGATTAATTCAATCGAAAAACATCCTCTTTGAATATGAGGAAAAAAGGCAAAAACCCAGTTATAAGAAACTTAATGCAGCAGTTCACGATAAATTCAAATAAATGGCCGAGAGATGTGCAATTATACACGACAGGACTCTTCGCTTTTGGGCTCTTCAGATAAGTAAAGAGCTAGATCCGGATAATACTCTACAATTCAAGGCATCTCGTCACTGGCTGTCTAATTTTAAAAAGAGAAACAATATCGTCAGTCGTTCGCATAGGGTTAGCAAAACGTGGAAATCAAAAGAGGCTGAATTAAATCACTTATCTACGACATTTATTACGTCCATGAAAGAACTTATGTTACTAGAAGACCTGAATCCTCGTCAAGTATTAAATGCTGATCAAAGTCAATTTGACAAGGAACTCCATGCATACAGGACTCATAGGACTAAAGGTAGGGTGGTTGTAAGAGGTGCATTTGGATCAGTCAGTGCTACTACTCATTCATATATGATCATGCCGGTTATTTCCATGGATGGTGAAATATTGCGTCCGATGTACGTTCTTGTATCCGAATCCAGTGGTCAATTTCCAGGAAATAAGCAAAAAGATCCCGATAACATAGTGTCCCATCTAGGAAAGACTGCAAACATGAACAAAAGTGATTTAAAAGAGTTTTATTCTGTATTCTGGAATAGCCTGCCTGTCGATCGTGATAAAGTCTTGCTTTTGCTGGATTCATGGAGTGCAAATAAGGATGATAACGTATCAAATGAATTATGCCCTAATCATATAACACTGTTCAAACGTTTAATTCCTGGTGGTTGCACTGGTTTCATCCAACCACTTGATGTTTACTTCTTCCGTCCATATAAATCATTTATCAGGTTCTTTACTGACACAGTTATCGCTTCCTCGGAAATTAATCTCTGGCATCGGGATAACATTTTACGAATGCAGTCCTTCACTCTCTTCCAATTCAGCGCCTCACCATTTCGCAACATGATCAGCTTTGCGTTTTACAAAAGCGGCTACTTGGATGAGGAGCCCGAGCCCTTAATTTCTCCATTGGATTATTGTTTTGATTCTAATATACGTGACGAGTGTTACAAGACCTCATGTGAGAACATCTCTTCTGTCAAGTGTGCTCATTGTGAGCAAAGTATCTGCTTATCACACGCTTTCATTGACGACTTACATATTGATTGTATCAATGTGGAGTACTTTGTACGTGCCTCTTTCCTTCACATGAATCGCATTTCAATTCAAAACTATGTCCTTCTGACTTTTGTTCTGGCTTTCGTTGTGACTAGTTTCAATACAATTCGCTTTCCATTTGAACTTTGACCCGCCATAACCTTGTTATTACTGGAGCTCTGCAGCTAGGATTTCACAGGTGTACTATACTCGTCACTAGCTTCAATTTAACGTATCACTTGATGAGCAACTCGAGTCCTCACTTCGGGTACTTTACTTATCAGTAGCCACAAGTTCGACAGAGATAAACCATACACCGTTGGATTAGTAATGGACACCGGTGGGAAAATCTATGAATTTGACTAAAACTGGCAGGCCCCGGCATTCGCTTAGTAAACTCCATTTGTTCCTATGACTTTGAAGTTTTTTTAGGGGATATGTTATAAGTCGAATTTATACGGTGGTACTTTGGTTTTATTTGTAATAAAACTATTACTTAGTTGTTGTTTTTTTAGATTATTAGCCTAGGAATTGTTAGATTACAATCTACCTTTGACTTCAGTGGATGGGAAATACAACTATTTTTAATTGAGTAAAATCTGTCACTACTCCTTCCCTGCAAGACAATTATGCAGAGAAAATGATTGATCTAAATTACTTCTGACAGCTAGTTGATAGACAGATAGACAAACATTCTAAATTGTCTTCGAATTAAAAAAAAATCATCTACCATAACTTTGCCCTGGTTATTATTAGGAGAGAAATTAAACAGGCGTTGGAAAAAGGTAATTACTCTTTTTAAGAATAAGAGTACAAAGCCAGGGGGGGGGGGGACAAATGGCCCTATTAGCTATACTTAGTAGCTCCCATACATAACAACCCTTTATGCGTTAAAAAAAATCAGAAAGTAATGTGTCCTCCGAAAACATTAAATTAAATTATTACTGGCCTATTTCTACGACTAGGCTATTGTAAAAGTCTGTATAACTCAGCTCACATTTAAGTCTATCTTATGTGGACAACGTTACATTAGCCTTAAACACATCCTGTATACGGGGTAGTTCTCAACCTTCGTACCACTGAATTCGGCTCCTATTGCACATAATTATGGTAGAGCTTTGCAATAAAAAAAATGTACATATCAAAGTGCATGTGCAGAATCACATGATGAAGTTGCTGAAAGCATTGGCGTCCCGGGAATACATCTACGGGAGGCAACTTCAAAATTTTAAATACAAACTGGGGTTGATTTTGCTCCCTTTGCAATAAGCGCGACATTTTGAATCACTTTTAGAGGAACAAAAGCTTTTGAGTCTTGGCCCGGGCCAGATCAAAATTAATTTATAATTTCTTCAAAAATTCGGTAAAACATTTTGAATTTAATCAAGAAGTAAGAAAAAATAATGAAAAATAATTGGATTCCTTATCCTAACATTAACAAACATAACTGCCACAACACAAGAAAAATTTAGGGGTAGCGTGTATGCCAACCAAGCGGCATTGGGTGTGTCGAGTGTACGAACCCTGCTCCGGCCGGCCATCCTGACTGAGGTTTTCCTCAGTCTCAACAGGCGAATGCCGGGATGGTACCTTCTGTAAGGCTAGGGTCTCTGCCTTTGCGCACTAGGGATGTC
>JAGDQP010062604.1:0-11854 GCA_022664845.1 Lepisma saccharinum
ACCTCTATGAAGTAAATTATTTGACGTCTCCATACGTATATTTTTGTCTGTGATTTCTGTTTTAAATTTTATTGATAATACGTCCAAATATACGGACGGATGTAAGTGCAATTGTAGCTCAAATATACGAACTGATTTTCATAAACATAGACCAATCGCACTGACAAAAGTAAAGCAATATTTGAATTTTTCTGTGGTCATTTTGGTGTGACAGTGTGAATTATCAGAGAAGCAAAGAGTGTTACTGTTTCAATGGTCATTCAGTCATGTATGCTAATGTACAGTTGCGAATGTATGGCAACTTTGTGATCGAGAAGTGAAGAGCAAACGTAACGTGTTGATCATTTTTTAGTGAACATTCTGGTGTATAGTGGAAGGAATACAATAAAACAATATCGGGTTATAGTAATGTTTATTGTCACCACATTTCATGATAATACTTCATTATTCTCAGTACATCAGGGTTATTAAGTTAGTAACTTTAAGCATACCGAGAACAGGAACACTCTAAGTAATTTTGCACTTCAAGTTAAGTCTATTTATCTTGCTACTGTTTATAAACGTATCTACGTAATCCTCCTGTATTCGATTTAAGTGCATCAGCTACCGTTTTTTTTTTGTGCTGTATTACATAACATTAATTGTGAAGCATCACATCTTTCTTTTCTACCATCAACACATCGTGGAAGAACCTGAAACAAAAGATTTGTTGTGGTACAGTCGTCTCGTATCTAACTCACTAAAGGTTCGAGCGTTGCCAGTGCGTCGTTACTCTGCTCCTATTGTGCATTTATTGCTATAGAATAAATACTGTGTTTACTCTATAACAAACGCTTATTGTCTAATATTTTAATGACACTACAAAATGGTTGCAAGAGCATGTATTTTTTTCAGTAAGTGGGCCAGTATACAACCAACATTTTTTTTTTTTTTACAAACTTACAACACTCGTTGAGATGCGTTAACTACCACTGAAACCATATCCATATATTCAAGACTCAATTTTAAGTAAATACACACTGTATTAGGACAGGATGGGTTAACTGGGAAGGTACAAGCAAAAGAAATAACACAAATACGATCACCATTTTAAATACAGGTGGTACTGAGAATCATTATCAAAGCAAACATTACATAAATGTTAATGAAATTTAATTTATTTAAGCTGTAGTCTATCTGTTATTTTATTTTATTTATATTTTTTCATTAAGTGGCGATGTCCATAAAAATGGACACAATGAAATAACACTGTTACCTAACCCCAACATACACTAAATATTTCAGAATACTTAAAACTAATGAGCACAATTGCAATATTCAAAGATGATTGGAACGGAGTACGATATAGAGTACTAGACTTATACCTATCTGTCAGCGAGAGGGTGTTAGGGTCTTCCGATCACATTCTATCTACGGAAAACATATTCTAATTAATAACAGTACTTGTTGAAATGTAGATTGATTTTTTTATCTTTCAATTGCAGAGGACCATGTACATAAATAACTCTGGTATGCTGTTGGAGTGCTGGTTCAGTCACTATAGTAGTGACAATATCTCGACATCTGATCTTCCTTTTGACCGGCTGCTGTCGTTTGAAAGAATTTCGCATCCTCTTACCACCCGTAGAGCTATGTTGCCACACTTTGCAACATGAACTTTGCATTCAGTCGTGTAAGGGAGTTGAAAAACAAACGGTGGTACACACACCTTCCCATTTTCCTTGTGTGCTGCTGAGTGGAGTTTGAGATAGAGGAAAATCTTATTCTTGCCCTGTGCAGTTCGTACTTTCAATAGCAATACATGTAAAACATTAAAAAGCGAGAGACACGATTACTAATTAAATACCAATTCTAAATTCCAGAATTCCGACATTCAGGAATGTCAGAATTTCGAAAAGTGGGAATTCTGAAATGTCTGAATTTCCGAATGTCTGTCACCACTCACCACAACCAAATGATAGAAGTTTGAATTTTATTTATATCCTTTAGGTACCTAAGGCTCAGGCCGGGATAGCGGAGGGGAAAGGATTCGGGAAGGTGTTGGCCAGGACCTATGTTGAAGATGCCACCCCGGCATTTGCCTGGTGTGACGGAGCGAAAATCCTGGGAAAACCTGTCAGGATGGTTGGCCGCTGGGATCGAACCGAAGACCTTAAGAATGCTACGCCAATCAAATGATAGAAAAGAATGTTCCACCGCCAACAGGCAGTACAAGACATGTTATTTTGATTGGCGTAGCATTTGCTGGATAATATGTAAGACAGTGTAAAAAATTCTTACGATGAACGTCTGAGCCTAAAATTAAAATTCTTGTGTTAAAAGTTTATTTCGGAAAGTCAGAGTTCCGAATTTGAATTCGAATTTAAGGTCTGGAATATAAAACTTTTAGGTAACTTTTGCAGAGACCCGATGGAGTATGATGGGATGGCTGGTGGAATGAAGAAAGTGGGACGAAACGGAAGAAACCCTGGAAAACCTATGCACACGGTGTTTGTCCACCACAAAACTCACATGGCAAGAAGAGGAATCGAACCGACGACCCTAATCGCAAAAGCTAAGCGCTTTACCATTGAGTCACCAACTTTCCGAATTCCGGAATTCCTAACACTCCTAGTAGACCCTAACTTTCCAGAAGCAGCAGCTGCTCTCTCCATTGCTCATTCTATAGGAAACACCCAGTGGCCTGAACTTTTCTCATCGTCACAAAACTATATCACTCCGCTCATTATTTTTCTTCCCTCACTGCGTACCACAACATTCTTCTTAGCAGCCATCCCTATTTCAACTGAACCTCTTGTTAAATTTGGCAATAGCGTTACACATTCAAGACTCCCTCGGTTATCGCCCCGCTGAAGCCTTATTGGCTCAACACGTGGGTGTGTCGCATTTTTGACACAGCTCAAGTCATCTTGGCAGCACTATAAGATGAGTAGATGCTTAAACTGTTACTTACTGTCTGCAGGAATGTTGTAGAACAAAACATTATTGCACTGTAACATATTTAATGATACACAACACTTACATGATAGTTTATACACAGTAGTGATAAATATGATTAATATTGATTCTGATCAAAATTTGTTATTGAACAGCCCACTGATGTTGCGAAAAATATTGAAAATAGTTAAAACACTTAACAATGCCTGTCTTGTTTGCACTGTTCCTCTGCAATGTCTATTTGCGTGCGCGCCTAGTCTGTCTCTCAATGTAGCCAACCTTAACATCAAATCCTAAACTAACAATTGACAAACTCAAGTCGCACCATACTACCCCCTCTTGATTGACAATAGTTCAATCAAGTAAATGAGGAATCATGCACTATCTTTGACTGGCA
The DNA here is from genome assembly GCA_022664845.1 of Lepisma saccharinum. Lineage (NCBI taxonomy): Eukaryota > Metazoa > Arthropoda > Insecta > Zygentoma > Lepismatidae > Lepisma > Lepisma saccharinum. Next base: position 3,335 of record JAGDQP010062604.1, read on the forward strand.
ATGGCACAAGTGGTCTCTTTACCACACCTGATTTGCATTTGACGCTGGCAACCCTTACTAAATCATCTGATCCAGGGTGTACTTCATATATGACGCCAATTACTTGTCCTGGAGTGAAGTTTTGATGTTTAGATGTCAATTTTTTCCTCTGCTACAGTTCATGTAGATAATCCTTGGCCCATCTCTTTCAAAAATGTTGTTGCATTTGTTGGATATGCTGCCATCTTGAAAGTCTATTCACTGAAACATCAGTTAAATCTGGTTCTGGAATATTCATTAATTTATCTCCAATTAGAAAGTGACCAGGCGAAAGAAACGACGGTTCGTTTGGATTATTTGACAGTACGGTGATGGGTCTGAAATTGAGACATGCCTCTATTTTACTTAATGCAGTGGTCAGTTCTTCAAAGGTGAGAATACTTCCTCCAACTACTCTCCGTAGATGATATTTCAATGACTTAACTGCAGCTTCCCAGATACCTCCGAAATGACCTGCTCTGGGTGGGATGAAATGCCATGAGAATCCTTCATGTAAGGAAAACTGTTGAATTGTGTTTTGAAACTGTTGAGCATTGAACATCGCGTGAAGTTCCTTGAGTTCATATGTGCCCCTACAAAATTGGTACCGTTGTCACTGTATATTTGACTACATTTTCCTCGACTAGAGATAAATCTACGAAGAGCTGCAATGAATGCTTGAGCTATGAGATCACTCACTATATTTGAATAGCCTTCGTGCATAAACAAACAAAAATTGCCACGTAAGCCTTCGCTACTGTGCGAGATCGGACGCTTGGCTTGATTAACAAAGGATTTGCATAATCTACTCCTACATTGATAAACAGTCGGGATGGTTTTACACGAACGGCTGGCAATTTTCCCATTAGCTGTGCTGAGGCGGATGCATGTAACCGAAAACATGTTAGGTAATGATGTATGACTGTTTTTATAATTTGTTTCGCACGTGGGATAAAGAACTTCTGCCTCAATGATGAAAGCAGCATTTGTGTCCCTGCATGGAGCAATCTACGATGTTCCTCTTCGATGATGAGTTTAGTTAAATGATGTCTAGTTGGTAAAATTATTTGATACTTGTTATCATAAGAAATGTCTGCATTTCGTAATCGACCTCCGACACGAAGCAATTCTTGCTCATCTACGAAGGGATTAAGCGTCTTTAATTCACTCTTGTTTAAGACTTGACCTGATTTCTCCAAATCGTGATGTTCCTGCGTATAACTTGCGCGCTGAATGACTTTAATGCACATGTGCAAAGCTGAATTCAGTTATTTGATTGTAAGATATCCCTTTTTCTTTTTCTTAGTGTTTCTACAATTATGTATGAATCGTAGACATAATGCCGTGATACGAAGTAGCTTATTCAATGAAGAACTCTTCTCTATGAAATTAGTGACTGACATGTAGTTTACCAACGAGGTGTTTGTAGCCTTCCGCTGCTCTGGAATATCTTCTGTAATTTCTTCATTGTGTTTAGGCCATTCTGCAAGTTGAAACCATTGAGTTCCATGCCACCACATTTCTGATCGTTGCAGTTTCACTGGATCTGTTCATCTAGTGACTAGATCTGCTGGATTATCCGTAGACGACACGTGATGCCAGTAGCTGATTGATGTCATCTCTTGAATTTGTGATACTCTGTTTGCTACAAAGAGTTTCCATCTTGAAGCTGGAGATGAAATTCAGGTTAACACGATGATCGAATCAGTCAACAAATGAACTTCTGAAATGTTTACGTCGAGCATTGGAATTGTTATCGGAGTAGTTTGCTTAGTAATACTGCTCCACATAATTCAAGACGTGGCAGAGATACTTTCTTCAGTGGAGCCACTTTTGATTTGGAACATAAGAGATGAACTGAAACATCTCCTGCTTTGTTTGAAGATCTGATGTAAATACAAGCCCCATAATTCCTTTCGCTAGAACCACAAAATCCATGGATTTGAATGTCGATATCTTCTATGACCACACATCTCGATATTTGTATTTCCTTGAGGTCCCTGAGTTGTTGATACAATTTTCTCAATTGTTTTGTCTAAATCTGATGGTAAGTTGTCATCCCGGTTTAACTTACAAGACCACATTTCTTGCAAGAAGACTTTGAATAAAGTATCTGATAACTACAGGGCTGATGAGTCCCAATGGATCAAATATTCTTGCTATTATTGAAGGTATTTGGCGTTTAGTAATTGCATTAAATGCTGTAGAAATTGTGTTGTTAAACGGCAGTTTGCTTGCTATTAGTAATTTATCTCAAGTTGGATCCCATGATAATCCTAAAGTTAGGATTCCTTGGTTTCCGTCGAACTGGAATGGTAACTGCACTTCTCTGTGTTCTTCCGGTACAGCAAGCAGTAAATCCATATGGTTCGAACACCATTTCCGTAAATTAAAACAACAACTTTTAAATGTTTGAATGAGATCTTATTGAATTTTAAGTGCTTGTTCCAGTGTTGAACAACCCGAGACGAGATCATCATCATAAAAGTCACGTTGCAATTCTCTTTCACCTTGAGGATATTTCACTCTTCTTGTTCCGCCAGTAATTGAAGGCGTGCGATAGATAAATATGGGGAAGAAGCAAATCCAAATGTGAAACACTGTAACTCGAAGATCTTGATTCGTTCTGTTTGAGAAGATCTCCACAAAATTCTCTGATGACCGGTATCTTCTTCATGCACCTTTATTTGTTCATACATCTTTTGTATGTCCGCTGAAAAGGCAATTTGATGAGTGCGAAACCAAACCAGAATTGAATTCAAATCCTGTTGAATGGTTGGTCCTACCAGGAGCACATCGTTCAATGAAACACCTGTTGAATTTTTAGCTGACGCGTCGAAAACTACCCTGACCTTAGTTGTAGTACTGGATGGTTTTATGACTGCGTGATGTGGAAGATAACATATCCCGGCCTTGTCATGACTCTTTGGATTGACATCGACTTGCTTCATGAGACCTGATTCTTCATATTCCCGCATGAAATTACAATATTTTTCTTTCAACTCAGGTTGGCGTTCCAGTTTGCGTTCCATATGTAGAAATCTTCGAAAAGTCATAGAATATGATTCGCGTAATTGTTCGTGGCCTTTCTTGATAGGTAAACGAACGACAAACCTTCCTGTCTTGTCCCTTGTAGTATGCTGTTTGAAGTGTTCCTCACATTCTTTTTCTTCTTGACTTTTTTTCCAAAACCTTTGCAACTGTTGGTCAAGGTCAAATGTTTGGACAAAACATGTTACTGCTGGTGAATTGGAGCTGCTAGATAAGGGCACCTTTCCTGCTAGCACGTAGCCAAATTCTTGTTGAAGTGTTGGATAATTTCCTGGCCTTGTCTTCTGACCTGGAAGTATAAGATTGAAAAACAGTTCAGCTCCCCACAAAATGTCCACTTCTCTTGGCTTGTGAAAGGACGGGTCTTCATATGGTATATCCTTTGGCAAGTTCCATTCACTGTAATCTAAAGCTTCTGCAGGTATACACTGTGTTATTCTGGACAACACCAAATACATCACATCAACAGTAAAGCCCGAAATTCTTGACTGAATTTGCACCTTTACGCAATACTTTGTTTCCGTAACTGCATTACTAATCCCTTGAATCGGCACTCTATGTTTCTCTTTTTTCAAACCAAGTCTTTGGATGAGATCTTGAGCAGCAAAGTTGCTCTGGCTAGCTGAATCTAATAATATTCGACATGGTTGAAATTTCCCATTAACATCTCTCACTTTCACTAAAGCGGTTGATAGCATTCATTACCTGTGTTGTAGGCTTGTTCTTGAACATGCAATAAGAACCTTGCTTTACATTACCGTTATCTTGTTTGTTACTTGATACATTTAGATGAAACTGTATTTGGTGAATTATGTAGTTGTTGTTTTTACATGTTGTTTACAAAACATACACTGCGCATTTGTTTTTCTCTCAAAATTGAATGACTTAGATTTGACATTCGAAACTTTATTTTCATTATATTTAATTTTCTGATCAACAGTTGTAGATTTCATTGTTTCTAGTGCCTGACACCTACGTTCTAAGAATGAAAAGAATTTTAACAAGGAAGAAAAGGATTTATCATTAATTTGTAATTCCCATGTGCGTTTAGTATTGCTGTCTAACCGAGTAAGAAAATGCTGCGATAATATTACTTCCTCGAATGGAGTTTCAATGTTCAAGGCTTTCAATGCGCTTAAATTACTACTAGCATAATTTACAAATTCTCTTAGCTCAGAAGCATTTTCCATTGTAACTTGCTTTATGGTTAACAAATTACGAACGTGTGTAGCTGCAATTAAACGCTTGTTTTCATGTCGTTCTTTTAACTGGCTCCACGCGATTTTATAATTTACCTCGGTTACTTGAAGGTTTGTGATTAGTTCGTATGCTTCACCTCGTAACGATGAACGCAACTAATGAAACTTCTGAATCGTTGGTACAGAATTATTATCATGAATCATAACCTTGAAATTATCAGAAAATGGTAACCACTGTTCATATTTACCTTTAAATATGGGTAACTCAACTATGGGTAATTTTAATTGACCATTAACATTACCTACAAAAGCACCCTGACCGCTAGTCGTTTGTTGTGTATGCTTATTTACAATGTCCTCATATTGTGCCTTTACACTATAAGACGTGGATTCGAATTCCTCTCTGTGCGAATCATGACAACCTTCCTCGTCATTTACCTCTAATTGTAACTGAACATCAATAAACTTCTCTGCTATTTCTGAGAGACCGGCAAGACAAACCACAAGTTCACGAACGTTGCTTGATTCTTGAAAGTTCTGAATAAATGTCTGCATTCTTGTAAACTGTGTTTTGTGCACGGCTCTTTGTTTAATCAGACTCTTTTTCTCCCCTTCATCCATGACGTAGAGAAAAATGATTTGTTGCAATCACGTAAAACACTAAATAAGAGATTTACCACTGTATATTGATACACTGAATCTGGTTAACTGATTGCCAGCTGTAGTATATTGGCACAAAAAAGTGCACAAAATGTTAAGACATGATTGCCAGTATATACTAAATTTGTCAATATTCTGCTTCACAAGAAAGAAAACGAACCAAATGACACACACAAATGTTACCGTCTGCTTGAATAACACTTTCTTGTTTGCATGTGTATCTTCACTAAACACCACAAGTTTTCACTGCACATCTACACATCCTGGCACGGATGGACCAAAAACGATGTTGAAATGTAGATTGATTTTTTTATCTTTCAATTGCGGAGGACCATGTACATAAATAACTCTGGTATGCTGTTGGAGTGCTGGTTCAATCACTAAGATGAGTAGATGCTTAAATTGTTACTTACTGTCTGCAGGAATGTTGTAGAACAAAACATTACTTGACTGCAAAAAAAATAAATGGTACACAACACTTACATGATAGTTTATACACAATAATGATAAATATGATTAATATTGATTCTGATCAAATTTTGTTATTGAACAGCCCACTGCATGTCTCTTTGCGAACGCGCCTAGTCTGTCTCTCAATGTAGCCAACCTTAACATCAAACCCTAAAATAACAATTGACAAACTCTCAAGTCGCACCAGTACTCATGCGCGCAACAATCTAAACTAAGTTCAAATAACGTTCAAAATTCCTCAATTGCTCAGACCTTAACTACGATCAATATTCTTTTAAATATTATCAACTTATTCGTGTTTCCAATGTTTCTTGCGGTTTACAAGAAAATATTATGATCGACAATTTCTAAATTACATATCAATTATTCTAGGCGCACGTATTCGTCGACTGCAGAAAATATCTTTACACAGCTTAACCATATTTATCAGAAACGACAGTTAGTAAATCTACTTAGAAACATGAGAACAAAATACATATGGATCACAACGACGACAATAATTTCAAGCCTGTACGAAATAATAATAGTGATATCACTTTGCTAAATGACATTCAGTAACGTTCATTTATTTCTCACTTGCGTTATCTGTCTGTATCCGTGATAATATATCGTGTCGGAGGTTTACTACGACGATAATTTTCTCTACAATCCTTCTGGAGAACAAAAGGCAAAACAAATTTGTTCCAAGAACATACGCTTGTTTTTCTTACTTTCTTATTTCGTTGCTTATTAACATAGCATTGTTGATGCGAAGAACAAAAGTCTCTGTGTGTGGAGGCGGGGGGGGGGGGGGGGGCTGCTGCTAACTTTTCCCACAACCTGCTTTGTTTACTATGCTTGCTTTATACGTAGTAGATACACTTTGTTCTGGACGAGAAAATAGCTCTGATTAAGGACAATGTAAACCAAGACCTCCGATAAGAGATGGCAGCACTATCTCCGTACATGCCTAATGTATTTTAATCGTATTTTTATTAGGAGCAGCACGAAATTTCAATGCTGCTTCTACAAATACAAGCCTAGAGAGTTCAAACTTTCAGGGAAGAAAGTTCATAACTAACTCAAGAGTTTTATCCGTAGTGACGTTTCATTTTCTTTCTTGTTCATTGTTGAAATCATTTTATTGTTGTTATGCCTACGAGCCTATTGTTGTTATGCTCTTTCAACAATGAACAAGAAAGAAAATAAAAAATCGGCATTGATCGAAGTCTTGAATTGGTTATGAACTTTCTTCCCTAAAAGTTTGAACTCTCTTGGCTTGAATTTGTAGAAGCAGCATTAAAATTTCGAGCAATGATAAAAATACATTAGACATATACGGAGATAGTGCTGCAATCTCTTGTCGGAGATCTTGACTTTACATTGCCCTTAACGAAATTGCAGCTTGAACGGAGGGCTAAGATGATGATTTATTTTACCTTTACACATGAAGCGAAGACAAAAACAATATTTCAAAGTAGGCGACACTTTCTTCAAAATCAACTTCGCCAACGCACACCGCTGGCCTAGCGTAGGATACGTATCGAGTACTGCAAATATTGAAATATTTACTTACAATTTGCAATCTTCGAACATGTTCATAGCACAAAACATCCACTGTGGCTTACGATTAACTCTGCTGCAATTACATTCACTGTGTTTAACGTGATAAATCACAAATTCTTCAAAATCTTGGAGATCATTCACTACTATCTCCTTAGTTTCCGCGACATCATGTTGGTCTTAGGATTGCAACCTCCGTGCGCTCGAAGGCACAGAGAAAGCGTCCAGGGAGGTTCGCAATAGTAATAATCCTGACGTGAACTATATACAAGCAAAAGAAAATTGAGAACGGACAGAAGTGGTGACTGCCATAGTAACAGGTAGGGGGCCATTGTGGTATTGGCAAGTCCCATCCCGTAGCGAATCTGGACTTGGAAGTTTTGCCTATCTCGTAGCAGGTTCGACCATGGATAGGATGGCCTACCTTATTGCAGTTTCGCCGAAGAAAAGGACGACCTATCCCATAGCGGATCCGACCAATCTATGGGAAGAAAGTAGAGTAGACGTGACTATTCCTGGATACAGAATAGTGCCGCTTGAAGCTGCTGGACGCCTTTCATTCTGTTCCGGTATGCTGACTCTGCAGTTCCAGATGTCGTCTGAATCCTCGCATATCTTCGGTTGCCGTCGTCGATTCACTCCGTCTTCCACTATTACTATTTTTTTACTAGGAGAAGCACGTATTTACAAACAAGAGCACGTGTTTTTACGCACACTACGATAGCATAATCCACGGCACTTTACAATATGCAAAACCACATATATCTGCAAGGTTGCTGCAAAATCCATTAAAAAGTTGATGAAATATAAGCACTGTTACAATCGACCACGTGTTGCAATTGACTCCAGTCTCCCCTACTACTAATGGTTTGTGACGAAAGAAGATAGTACAATTCGTATTGCGTTTAATGCATTTACGTGTTGCACTATCTTCGATGTTTTACTCTCTTAATGCAAGCTTTTTGGGAACATTAACTAACTAACTCTATGGCTTATGGAACTCGCAAGTTCATCGACGCAGTATAAACGTACGCCATTGGATTCTATCCCGGGCAATATCAAGCCAGTTTTCATCATGAACACTTACTTCTCGAAGATCTCTTCTAATTTTGTCCTCCTAACGACGTCTCGGTCTTTCCAATGGTCTCCTTCCATCCGGGCTTCCAACCAGGATAGAATATAATCTTCGTTTTCCCCCATCCGAGCTACATGACCTTCCCACCTTAGTCGTCGCGATTTCATTATTTTTACATCTGGTGGATCGTACAGTCCGTGGAGTTCTTCATTATGCAGTCTCCTCCATTCTCCAGTCCTCTCGTCCCGTTCCGGCCCGTATATCTTTCTCAAAACCTTATTTTTAAACACACGTAATTTATGTTCATCTGCTAGGATCCTACTACAAATTTCGCAACCGTAAAGTATTACCGACAGAATAACAGTTTTGTATGTTTTCAATTTCAGTTTCCTTGATATTAACCGCGATGTTAGAAGTTTTTGGACTGAATAGAAACATGCGTTCCCCGATACTAAGCGACCTTTTATTTCTTCCGTGACCTCATTTTTGCTTGTTATGTATGCT
>JAGDQP010062606.1:0-11853 GCA_022664845.1 Lepisma saccharinum
TGTGGATAACCTTGCCTTAAACCTGGATGCCGGGAAGGAGATTCCAGATTTATTAAATATTGGTGAGAAAGAAAATTTCTGTATTAGTCCAACGTGCGAGTGAAATATACCATGGACAGTCCGGGTGAGTACCACTTTTGATATGTTAATTTCACATAGCCTCTTATGGACGAAAATATCATACTTGTAAACTGTACGCACAACGCCAGAAGATTTGTCTTCATGTCTATTAATAATTTGAAAGAAATATTTACACTATAAATAACTGCATTCGTTTTGCAAACAACATTATCCCAGTTTTTGTTGTTTAATCGTAGTTTCTATAAGTTGTCAGTGGATTCATGCTTCCTAACAACAACAATTACGCAGAGCGAGAGCGATTGTTGCGAGGCGATTAGACTGTTCTTTTTCATTTTTTCTTCATTTTTTCTGGGAGAAAAAATGTAGACAAACACTTGTGTGTAGTGGTGTTACGTCATCAAGCAGAGACGATATCACATGATTTACAGTGTTACTAATTCGAGACAGAATTTACTAAAAACAGCACTGGTGTTATTAATGTCAACATAGTAAAAGTATTTCAAGGAATTTTATGCGGGATTTCGAAAGACGCGAATTAACATAAATAAAGAAAGGCTGTTATCTTCGAATGAAACGTAAAACAAGCAGTGTCGTATTAATATTGTTTCGTTGATAAATTTTACGATTTTCTTTACGTGCTGCAAAGAAAACGATAATGTTTTAAATAATGGTGAAGAACTGAAAAATCACCAATTTCTATGAACTTCTCTTCTTCGTGATAAATGTCAGTGTTTATTTTTGAAGATAGTATTGGTTTCATACTGAAGTTCCAGTTACGTCATATTTTGGAATCCAGTTGCGTTGGATAATATCGACTCCAGTTTTGTACAGAAATATAATTCGGTGGAGCGGCGCGGGAAAAACAATATATACTTATCCTTCAATCAAAGAAGTGCATTGGATACTTACCCTCTAACATGTTGAAAGGAAGGTTGTTGCTTACCTAAAGTTTGGAAGGGGATCCAGGATCGGTCAGGAGAGGAGCATAATAAAGAAGCGGACATACCTCGGAAGAAGATTTTTGTGTCATCCCTGTGATTGAACGAGTAGAAAGGACTACGAATTTTGTAATTAAAATTATAAACCTTATTTTTTTTATTCCTGTACCCGTATGATATTAATTTCCTTCTACGAACATTTTGATAGTAAATCTTGTTGCCATCTTAATTTCGTTATTTTGATGTTCAGAATCGGATAGGATTTTCCTGATTAAAATTCATTGGAGTTGCGTTGCGGTGTGATATTCCTTATTCTAGGTGTGGGGAATTTTGATTTTCATTTTGTTCTCAGTCGTGGGAAGTTTTTCGAATAGTATTTCTTCCACCACAATATCTTTCGATCCGTGCGCACGCGATCGTATCGATAAGAATAGTCGGTTTTCTTACATCGTTAGAGACTTTTCGGTCTTGAAAGTATTTTCAGATCAAGTGGCTAAGTGTTGATTTGTTTTGATCCAGTTTGATAGGTGTTGGAGAGTCATCATAAGGTACGTGTAATTTAGTATTAAATATTGGTTTAATTAGAGTGCATTGGTGTATGAATAAATTGTTTATTATCATATTGATATGTAAAGTACTGTTATGGTCGTAACTCATAAGTAGTAGAGGGGTACCTTTGTTGGTAATATTGTGAAAAATCATATTTTCACGTTATTGCAAGCTTGTATCGTGAGGTTTGGAATTGTTCTAAATATTTATCAATAGAAAACATTATATTACTCTGTTCTAAGGTGTTACTCGCATATTTATAAGTATAAACACCTAGAAATTTCTAAAAAGTTTATTTTTTCACCTTATATTGAAAGCAATACTTATGATTTATACTGCTACTAAGTCATAAAGTATTTTAACGTAACATTTTGTTAAGTAAAGAATAAATACGTGTTTTATTGCGAAGAGTTGGTCTGATAATACACCTTTAGTGTAAAAAAGCTAAGGATTATTTGACTCTGTCATTTGAAAAAGGTGTTCTCTACGCATTTAAGATTGTTTTGCTAGTCTTTGAGTAAGTTTCCTCAGAATTGGTAACTCTAGTGTTTGAAGCTTACGGATAATTAATAATAAACTGATATTTGTTGGAAATACCGTAAGTCTTTTATATATTTATCAATAATATTCAACCAAAGACATTTTTAGCAATAATTTTTATAGATATTGTTGTGGTTTGATATTTCTATAGTGGACATAAACTTCTCTATTGAAAAAGCAACATACGTCTGCGATAGTTATTAATTATTTTGGATAATTGTTTATCTTGTATAATTTTTAGTCATAATAAATAAGTTCTTTTCATCAATAGTCCAGGTATTAAAGATACAATCATTTAGAAGTATCAGTTCACATAAGGTGCTAGGAAGTTTTCTAGTTTTATTATTAATTCCTTTCTCCAAGATTGATGTGGTTCTTTTTGTTGGTGTTACTTGAGTAGATTATTCATCATTGCTAGTGTGGTGTACCTATTTAACCAAGATCGTGATACCTTGAACCCATCCTGTGTTAGTACTTACTATTTATTCAATAACATTAGACAATTTCACCGTACGAACCCGTTATAACTTGGGTCCTCAAAATAGAAGAGCTTATAACTTTTTAACTCTTGCGGGGCAAAACGTGAAACTCGGGTGCAAAATGGTGCAAAACGAATGCAATCTGTTGCACTATATGTAATTGTCTGATTTTTGAAATTTTGCTCTAGGGGGATACCATTAATTTTTCCCTACACACATTTGAGAGCTTATAACTTTTTAACCATTGCGGTGCAAAACGCGAAACGTGGGTGCAAAACAGTACACACCGAGCACAGACCGGTACACTATCTGTTTTCGAAAAAAAATGACTGAAGGGGGCTACCACTAACTTGGGCCCCCAGTAATAAAAGAGCTTATAATTTTTTAACCGTTGCGGTGCAAAACGCAAAACTTGGGTGCAAAACGGTGCAAGACGAGTGCAATCTGTTGCACTATCTGTCACTTTCTGATTTTTGAAATTTTGCTCTAAGGGGCTACCATTAACTTGTCCCCCATCAAATACAAGAGCTTATAACTTTTTAACTATTGCGGTGCAAAACGCGAAACTTGGGTACAAAACGGGTGCAAAACGACAAGCTATCTATTTTCGAAAAATTTGACTGAGGGGGCTACCATTAACTTGGCCCCCCTCAGTTAAAAGAGCTGATAACTTTGTAACTATTGCGGTACAAAACGCGAAACTTGGATGCAAACGGTGCAAAACGAGTGCGATCTGTTGCACTATGTGGCACTGTCTGAATTTTGAAATTTTGCTGTACGGATCTACCATTCACTTGGCCCCCCTCAGGTAAACGAGCTTATAACTTTTTAACTATTGAGGTGCAAAACGCGAAACTTGGGTGTAAAACGGGTGTAAAACGACAAGCTATCTATTTTTCAAAAATTTGACTGAGGGGGGCTACCATTAAGTTGGCCCCACAAAAATATATGTGCTTATAACTTTGTAACCGTTGCGGTGCAAAACGCGAAACTTGGGTGCAAAACGGTGCAAAATGGGTTCAAAACGGCAGGCTATTTATTTCTAAAATATTTTTTGATGGGGGGGGGGGAACTTAATGGACCCAAGATTGAGTCCCCTGCACCATGTAGAGAACCACGAGATAAATAGACAGAAATCGCATTACTTTTTTGTTCTCTCTCTCTCTCTCTCTCTCTCTCTCTCTCTCTCTCACACACACACACACACACACACACACACAACACACACACTCACTCACACACACACACAACATAGAGAGAGAGAGAGAGAGATGGAAGAAGACGGAGAAAGAGCGAAGGAAGAGGAGAAAAGAAGGAAAGAGGAAAAGGAAAATAGCGAAAGACATGGAAATAAATCACATTTTAACGCTTAAGGATGATAACACAGTGTGCGTCTGTCTCCCCTTTCCCCTCTCTCGGACTTGTGTGTTTCTTCCTTTATGGGATAAATCTCTTTCAGAAGCAATCTCGAACGTAATTTACAGCACTGAACACCTTGGAGAAAATATTTGGAAATCCAGACTGGGAATCGAACCCAAAACCTTGTGAATCTGAGTCTCGCACGCTGACCACTTAGCTACGCAGGCTATAACAAAGCAGCTGTTAAATCTGCCATTAAACTGAATACTGTCAGCCAGTTACGTTGGCGAGATTACTAGGGTCAAATACTTTTGGTTTCCAATTCTTGAACGAATGTCTCATTTCAGTATTGACCGAAATTGCCCTGACGTCACACTTAGCTACTTGCATATAATAACAAACAAGACTGCCAAGCAGCTGGTTTTATCCAGTTGATCATTTGGCGTATTGGTTGAGCGTCGGAAAGCTAATGCGAAGGATTTAGGATCGAATCATGGTTTGGTTTTATTTATACTTTTTCTTTACGAAAAATAACTTTTCTCTTTTATTAGGAAATGTAATAAAATTAGTGACCAAGCGCACGTGGAGGTTAGGTAACTCAGGTATGGTGTTTTCTTTTTGCACACTCGATTAAATCGTATTTTCCCCCACAAGTATGACGTCATGACAATTTCTGTCAATACTGAAGTGAGACATTCGTTCATTTGAACGGGAAAAAATGTTGAGAAGAGGGAAAGGGTATAAATGTTTATCAGTATATAATTTCACTAACTAACCTTTTCATGACTAAAATTTTGATGGTTCGAAGTTTCTGCCTTCCATAGGTTGTGATGCGTTGACTTAATGAGTTGCGTATGTGATTGTCCAGGGTGGAACTGTGCATAGGTAATTAAAGAAAATTTATAGGAAATTTTGAAAAGGAGAAAGGATAATAGGATTGAGAAAGGGAAAAGGAGGAGAAGAAAGAGAGATGGTTGTCTTCCATTGATGATGAAACTTGAATGACGTGAGATAATAAGACCAAGGCAGTTGATGGAATCTGTATAAATACAATCCTCTTTTGTAAAAACAATGGGAATTAAATCTGCTTTACATCAGGATTAACATTTGCAAGCAGTAAAACTTTGTTGCAGGTAGTCGATGACAATAGAAATCTTGTCAGAAAAGTTGGCTGTGGAACGAAATCGGATGAGAGCTTGACCAATCTTGGAAAGTAAGTCACTTGTAGAAAACTCTTGAAATAAAGAAAACAGTTCATTCAGGGTATCGCCAGTAGTGGAATCAGGTTTAGGTAGAGAAGTGGATGTCTTCACAGCTGCAGTGCTGGAAGTCTTGACACAAGGTTCAATTTTGCGTCGGGAAATTACAGATTGAAGGACTTTACAGCCCCGGTAGCTTGCGGGGTTGGCACCGCCACAATTAGTGCAGCAAGCAGGTGTTTCTTTAGATATCTTGTCACATTATAAAGTTAAATGGGTGTCACCACATTTGACACATCGTGGTACATTGAAACAAGAATTTTGGGCGTACCCAAAACGCTGGCATCTGTAGCAATGTAGAATATCTAGGCCTTTATATGGTTTAACATTCACAATATAGTGAAGAACATGTTTCAGTCGAAATATGGCTAACATTTTCAGCTTTTCGGAGCGCAACCAAAAATAATGGGTACTAAATTTTGCCTTTTGTCGTCTTCTCTCTTCCGTGAAGTTGAGTAACTTGTGAGACGGGAAGTCCCTGAGTGACTAGGTCTTCATAAGTATCAGCAGGAATAGTGTCTATTGATAATTTGCGTAGCACCACCTTCAGTGGGCGATCTTGCTTATGAGCTTCTAAGGCAAATTAGATATGCTGTTGTAGACAATATGTCTGTAGTTTGTCAAAATCAGCTTTAGATTGTGCTTGGAATATAATAAATTCAGCGGTCTGCTTGACTACCGGGCGAATCTGACAAGTTGCAGTTAGTGTTTTACTGAACTGATATCTATTTGTAATTCCATGGATGAAAATAGCAGGTGGTTTCGTGAAGGTAGGAAGAGGTGCTCGTTGGGAACGATCTTGTTTTTCTGCTTGCTTTTTATTATCTTAACAAAGGGCATCAAACATGTTTGTAGTCTGAACCGAGGAAGTATGGCATGGATAGTCTGGCGAAACCTTCTATGTCCATCTTTTGTGGAGATTCGGTCTTTGGCTGAAATACTTTCTTTTATATTCGTTAATCTGACTTGTATCCCTTGCCTTCAGAGTCGACAATTCAACATAAAGAATTGTAACTGAATTTTAACTGATATAGATGCTTTGTAGTTGTGCAAAAGTCGCAACATCTTGTTTCTTATTCCCTCAATGCAACAAGTTATCCGTATAATTTCGTTGTTATTGTCTCACTAGAATATAATTAAAGTATTTTGTGTTCTCTCTTGTTTTTGTAGAAATTAACTTATTCCTTCCCTATATTTAATAGAAACATGATTATATTTAAAGATTCATAAACTTAGCGTATACCCTGTAAAAATTCTGGGACTACAGCACTGCACGCGCAAATGATATTTCGTAGCATTTTTACGTAACACATGTATACAACTTTGAAATCTCCATTTGCAAGCTGCGATCGTGGGTAATTGTATAAGGCGTCGGCTTGTTGAGTGAAAGGACTCGGATTCAAATCTCGGCGTGTGCGAGATTTTTTATTTCAAAATATATTTCTATCTCTTCATATGTATTATTAATAATTGCTTTCTTGCATTTTTCGTAGATTATCCTCGATTAGTGACCATGGGTTAGGGTAGGTTAGGTAAGGTCAGGTTCGGTTATGTATCTTTACACTCTCGTTTCTTTCTTTGAAAATACATTTCTATCTGTTTATGCGAACCTGACCTTACCTAACCTCCGCTAACCCATTACACTAAAAATACAAGAAAACAATAATAAAAGTGAACACATCGTGACACTTTATGACAAAATGGATACTGGAGCACAGGAATAATTCTTGGAAGGGATACACAAACTCTGTGGTAACTGAAAAATTCAACGCAAATTCTACGATTTACCTAAGTTTGTAAAGTATACTAGAATTCACAGAAGTAAGATACAGCAAACGTACGGAAACGCATTGTGCGAATTAACAGGGGGATGAGGGAGAAGTTTCCCTGGAAGTCTGCATGTCGGAACAGGTATCCGTTTTGTAAATAGAAATGATTTCAATCAATATGTTTATGATAGAAGTATTGACGATAAGCAATAAGATAAGGACTTAAATTGACATGACAATAGACCTTAATAGAATCCCTTTTAAGTATCCCGATCGGGAAAGACAAACGCTTATGACGAAACAAAACTCCATGTTACTCTGTTTATAACAACACGCAATCTGACAAAGAAACATCTAAATCCCAAAGACTATCTCCATTTGAAAAATACTTTGTGAATGGCTAAAACGTGAACTAAAATTACGCACTTACCATCGAGCTCTACGTAATAATGGAGTGACTACTTAGTGACGATAGGTAAACTCTAGAGCAAATATTTAAAATCGTTTATCCACTTCCAGTGTAATCCAATGCTCCGGATGTATTTTATGCGTTTATATTTGTGACGGATAACATGAAATTCTCTATTCAAACTGGATGACGGGAAGATGTCCGATACTGAAGACGAACTACGTTATTTATATTTGCAACTCTTCTTTCTGTACTTTTATTCACCAATAGTTACGATATTTATAATTCTTATAATACACAGGGTAGGGGACAGAGGCTAAGATAGGGATATAAAAAAGAAGTGATTGATGCAGAGAGGGGAGACAAGAGCAGAAATGTTTAAAAATAATACACAAACATTCTGAATGAAAGGAGGTAGGTATGAATATATACAAATTAATGTTCAAATGTAATATGGTAATACATGTTTTATAAAATGTTATCTTAAAATTTTCGCACCTGAAGCGATGTCTCAGCATGTATGCGGTCTACATGCTATGGAGAATAATAACTAAATTTTCATAACCTACAGGACCTTTCTAGGAGGGTGCTCCGCCATTTTCTTGGGTGGTAATACTAGCGACTGGTATAGTGGTTAAAGTCCCCTTCTAAAGTCATTTAAAGAGAACTCCATGATAAATGCAGTTACAAGAGACATATTAACAGAAGCTATTGTTTTACACAAATAATATGAAATTTGGCATTAGAGTGAAAAAAATATGAATGTTTTAAATCTGTAACGTTATTTTGGCAACGCACCTTCTAAACGATTGAAAAGAAGAGTAACAAAGGGAAACGTTATAAACAATCAATATTTTTTAGAATGCCAATGAGCGTCAAATTAATTGCAAATAGTACAGAATAAATGCTCCGATGCTATCTATGCTACTTACGTAAGTCAGTATCTGTCTAGAGATGCAGCCCCTTTCCAAGAATCACTTAAGAAACGACACGGTAAATGTCCTCAGCAAGATAATAGCGTGAAAACATATTTTTTTCTCAAAAGTAAAGTGAATTTTGAGATTCTTTTAAACAAATTCTGAATTTTTCACATCTGTGTGAATATGTTGGCAAGACCGATTTAGAAGGGGCACAGAGAGTGTTACAAAAACTAAAAATGTCCGGCTCGGCGTAAGATTTGGACCTACAGAAATGCTAAATTTCACATTAATTGTACAAAAAATTAGGTTCTGTGAATATATCGCTGCTGAATATATTTAACGTGAAGTTCTTTTAATGGTTTCTTTCAAGGGTTCTATAGCCAACAAAACAGACACTGGCTCATGCAATTAACATCGGAGCGTTAATTGTGTGACTTTCCGATTATTTTGAAACTCATTGGCATTCCGCCTACCCCAATTGGAATATTTGTGACGCTCGACTAACTTTTTGTGCTACTAACTAACCCTTTGTGCTCCTTTGTTGTCAAAATAACATTTCAGATTTTTTTTAAACCATACATTTTTCTACAATAACTACAAATTTAACATTATTTGTTAAAAAAATATCTTTTGCCAGTACTGTAAGTCTCTGTAAGGGCATTTACTGTGAAGTCCTTTTTAACTGACTTTTGGAAGGAGGGTGTAGCCCTAGTCTCAATCACTGGCACATGCAAGTAGCATCGGATCATTAATTCTGTTAGTTTTGCGATTAATCTGACGCTCATTGGCATTACTCAAAGATTTTTTTTAACATTCCACCCCCTTCGTTACGTTCTTGTTGGCCCTTAAGACGGTGTGTTACAAAAAATACATTGGAAATTTTAAAATTCAGTAATGTTTCTACAAGAATGTTACATTTCACATTGTGCAAAATATTTAGTTTCTACCAGTATGTCTCTGCTGGTAAGGTCATTGGTCATATGCCGGTTATTAGTGTTTGTCAAACGCCGTGTTGGTCAAACGCCGTGTTTGGTTGAACTGCGCTAGATCAACACTGCACTGGACCAACACCAACACGGCGTTGAACCAACACGGCATTGGACCAACAATAAAATTGACAACGCCCCAGATATATAAAACCTAAAAAAGATAATAAAAAATATGATCTTAATTTAATTTTTTTGGGCACCTGCGTAGAACCAACACTGCGTTGGACCAACACCGGCATGAAACCAACGAAGTACAAGCGTTGGACCAACACGGCGTTCGACCAACACAGACTTTTGCCCTGGGGTGTTGGTCGTACGCCGGTTCTTGATGCTTGAGAGGCTGTTGGTCGTACGAAGTGTTGGTCCAACGCCGCATCCCCGTTTATAGGCACTTTCTGCGTTCTGTATTCGAACTTTGTACCCCCTTTATCTCCGGCCCTGTTTACGGTCTGCAGCTACAAACTTGTTTTTCTCGGTTTCTTTGGGTACTGAATCCGGTGATAGCAAGCATTTTCCGAAATCGAATTGTCAAGAATAGAATGGTCCCTTGTTAGTAGAAGCGTGCGATGAGATAGGTTTACATGTAAATATGGAGATAACAAAATACATGATAACAGTCTAAAGCACTGGGAATGAAGGAAATAGATACAGAACAATTAAAAATGAGAACATGAAGAAAGTAAATAAAGTTAAATACTTGGGAGCATACAGGCAGGCATACTCCTACAAGCAAAATAGAGATCACAGAAGAAATGAAAAGTCGCTTAGCATCGGGCAACGCATGTTTCTACTCAGTCCAAAAACTTTTTTAACATCACGATTAATATCAAGAAAGTTGAAATTGAAAATATACAGAACGGTTATTCTGCCGGTAATACTTTATGGTTGCGAAAGTTGGAGTACGACCTTAGCAGATGAACATAAAATACGTGTGTTTGAAAATAAGGTTTTGAGAAAGATATACAGGCCGAAACGGGACGAGATGACTGGAGACTGGAGAAGACTACATAATGAAGAACTCCACGGACTGTACGATTCACCAGATGTAAAAATAATGATATCGCAACGACTAAGGTGGGCAGGACATGTAGCTCGGATAGGGGAAAAACGAAGATTATATTCTATTAGGGTAGGAAGGCCGGACGGAAGGAAACCATTGAAAAAACCAAGACGTCGTTGGGAGGACATTATTAGACGAGATCTTCGAGAAGTTGGTGTTCGTCATGAAAACTGGCTTGATGTTGTCTAGGATAGAATCCAATGGCAAACGTTTGTCACTGCGGCGATGAACTTGTGAATTTTCATAAGCCATGGAGTTAGTTAGTTATCAATTCCTCATTAAGTTTAAAATTTCAAGCTTGTATGTAAAAGAAAATCTTATATATAAAAGTGGAATTTTATTATTCTTCCAAGTCACATGTCTAACACTCAATCATCTATTCAAAATGTGAAGTAAATACATTATATTGTATTAATCAATCTGAGGGGGGGGCGGGGCTAAGGTAGTTTTTTGGGGAGGCTTCAGCCCCCTAGCTCCCCTGTAGCGCCGTCCCTGCTGTCTGGTATTGTTAGATGAAGAGTAACTTCCTGTTTGCAATTTGTTTCAACAACGAATATCCTTTTAACTTCCTCTGCAGGCTTCTTTCAAGGGTAGGAATGCGCCTAGCAAGTTGAGTTATAATTTCGTTGACAAATCTTTACAAGAACAAGGGAATGGAATTAAGTTTTTGACTTAAACATTATTTTCTCCAAGAAATCAAATGCAAGGAAGTTTTCAGTAAGTTTGGAGAAACTTTGATAATTTTGCATTGACAAGTACCGGTAGTGCTTTCGTTACTTATATAATCATTTTAATAACCTATTATCAATATCATTTTTAACCTAATTCAGAAAAGGAGGAAGTTACCAAGTGTACACTATGACTTTAGTATGTTTGTTTACGCATAACTTTGGAAAGGATGCAGCGATTTTCACGAAACACCTTCGGTTTTGAAGAAGACGTTCCTCTAGGAATACCATTGTTTGCATCCTTATGGTATGATATGCATTTTCGTGCTTAAAAATTACATTTGCGTAGATTGCAATTAAAGAAGTACTGCGCATAAGGGTCGTTTTCTGCTCGCTGATCCACTGTAATGATATTCGGTATATAGCACCTACAATATATAAGAATTTTGATAATTGAAACTGTTTGGCCTTAGTGCCTCTGGTTACCATAAAATGAGCCTCGGAAATTGTCCACGGCACTGCCTATTGCAAATTGTATAGTGATGTACAAAATAAAGGGATATTCTATTCCAAGACTCTCGTAACATTTGCCCACCCTATATATTTTTATCATATTGGTAATGAAGATGACTAATTTTCATCAATTGCATTCTTAGTGCTGACTGATTTTCATTTATTTTCGTATAACAGTAATGCATTTTACTTTCAAATTGTGTTTTCTCATTCATTTTTCAAGTGGAAAATTTTCTATTTTGATTATCAAAATTTATTTTTATAAATAATTATAAATTTATTGTTCTTTCTTTTTTTAACGTTTTACAAAGTAAATTAAG
>JAGDQP010062607.1:0-11853 GCA_022664845.1 Lepisma saccharinum
TAGCACACCACATCTTGACGATCTCGATGCGATCGGCTTTGGATAATGGCATGGTTCAGCAGCAGGAAATGAGAGATAATATGATAAAATAGAGATAAAATGAATTGTATGGGCGGTAACAAGAGAGATAATATGAGTTCCATGTGATTATAACTTCATAATTATTAAACTTATGTTAAATCTGATTACGCCATTGAGTTTCTCTTAAAATTCTAGCCATGTTTGATATATCACATGATTCTATTCCCGCTTAAAATTTTTGAGCGAGATTCAAAATAGCGGACAACAAGATGGCGGCCGTTCACCTGACACGCACCAAAAAAAGGTTCCCCCTAGGCCTAACGTGTCCCTACAATTACCAATTACGGTTATCTACACTCGCTTTCATTTTATAAGGGGTGGTACGGGACTTTTGACTCGCCCTGTACTTTATCATTAATATTATGGCATTGGTGATTTAAGGATATGTTTTAATGAATATGGTACTCTGACAACTATAATTGAGTTGTAGACCATTCCCATAGTGCGAAAATATTCGAATTCCGGTTCTTTTAATAGACCCCGCTCATCAGAATAACTGTGACGTCATACAGCCAATTTCTTAAATAACTACATTTCAATATCTCGTGTTCTACTGGTAGTATATTAGCACAGCTAACTTGACATTTTAATCAGGACGGTAGCAAATGACGTCAGACAATTTCCCAAGTCAGTTTTCAAAACAATGCATAGTGTATATAATTCTGTTTAATAATGGAATAAACGATGGCTTCCTCAGAATTGCATTCGAAATTATATCAGAATACAATGTATCATCATTGTTGAAATTCATCATATTTCCGTTAAATTTCATGTGATGGTTTCAAACGGTACTGAGTTCAATTCCGATGCCAAAAATGTTGAAATAGGAAGTCCAGGATAGCGGCAGCTCAGAATGTCATAATCGTTAAATATCATACGATTATCGTGAAATTTCGTATGGGTGTGTGGGCAGGGGAAGGAGGTTGAAGGGGCGCCGAGTTCAATTTCATGTCTAAAATTGTTGAATATTGAAAACCAATATGGCGGCAGCCCGGAATGCCATAATTTTAAAAAATCATCAGATGGAGGTATTTGTGGTTCAAGTTTGTAAATTTTAACGTAAAAATCTGAGAGAAATTAAACCTTAAATACGAACCACTTTTAATCAGTGGGCATTTTCAATGAACCATATATTCCACTTTCTTCACCTCAGTTTCTAAGATTTTTGCTTGCTAATATAAACTATGAGCAGATAAGTGTCCTCACGTGTGAATTAAATTTAGACTTTTAAGTTACAATTGGGCAAACTTTCAAACTTCTAGCTTCAATATTTGTTCCTGAATTTGTCTGTGAAGAAAAACTGTTTTTGACTATCCTGAAGAGAAGTATTTGCAATGTTTTGACTGTCTTTCTGTGTCTAGATTGAAGAAGGGGATAAAGGTTTCATTCATTGTAATCAGACTCCAACAATTGCCTACTAGTATAAAATTTTCCTGTCAGAAGACCAACAGAAATTATGTGGAAGATCCGCTTCTATTCATGCAACTGTTGAGAAAATCAACGTGAACTAACCTTGGATAACTTCAAGCGTTATGTTAAAATTCTTTCAACGCTTCCATTAGATAATCCTGTATGGTTGCAGATAGACTCAGCGATTTGTCTTCTGTTTTGCATGAGTGTTGTTTTGTGCATGTAATATATTTAAAATAGAAAGCGTGTAATATTTAAAAAAATATATTATATATATTTTTTATAACTATAATGATTCTTAAAATTCATCTTCTAATTTCCACTCATCCTTTTTTTACTTTAGAAAACAGTCTTCTTCAAATGAATTTCCATTTGATTACATATTTTTCATCTTAAGCCAAAACTTTTTTGTACAAGACTGTACATAGTATTCTCAACAGATAACTGGCAATTACATTTGTTTTTAAAATAAGAAATATTAACACACACATCAATATCTTCCATGCAAAGAAATGGGAAATATCCAGACATCCTCACAGTTTCACTTTGTAGTGCAGTTTTTGTCTCGAAGAAAGATATCAGTGCGACAATTTGAATCATAAACCGTGATGTTTAAACTCACGTAGTTAATTCAATTATTCCCCAAAATTAATAGAGTTAATATTGAATATCCCAGGAAATTATACAAATAATTTCGGAACATAACTCGTGCTTTCTAAAGTGCAAATTTGGAGTATATATTTTCACAACCATAAGCTTGGAAACATCTTAAGTTATGAAGTATAGATGAGATTTTTAGAGACCTTAGCCAACAACTGCAACGACGGATAAATACACTGCACGAATAAAATTTTCTCTTGTACGTATAAAAGCAGACATTCCGCCGTTAATAACGTTCGGAACCAAAGGGACAATGGCAGTCTAGAGTGGACCAGATCAGTTTTGTCGATCTAATTATAAATACAACGTCTACTCCATTCCAGATTCTTTTTGGTTGCTGATTTGGATTCAAATCCATGTTAGTTTTCGTACTCTTGCATCGTGTACATTTACCTCAAGTTAATTCACTTTAAGCAAGGTAAGACAGACTTAGATTGACCTCCTTATCCTAAACTGGGCTTGTTCCAAATTACTGCTATTGTAAACTCATTTAATAACTAGGCCAGTCCATATTAAGCATTTTTTTCTCTAAAGTTTTAGGCATTCTTTCACCCACCAGCCCCCCTCCCCAGTCTAGTACGGTTGCGGACTTCGGATCAGCACTAAGCACATTGATTCTAGCCCTGCCGTCTCCTATACTGGCTGAGGTTTCCCGGGGTTTCCCTCAGCTTCACCAACCGGTGAAGGTATGGTATCTCAAGAAAGTCCTGACCGCTACCATTGCTTTCCCTATTCTCAGAAGAGGAATCGTGGAGAGACGTTATTCCTTAGACGTGACGGAGGACATTGCTGCCAGCCTGGCACATAAACAAAAGTTATAGAAAAGAGTTCGTTCACAATTGCCTAACGTACAACGAACACAAAATGATCTTTCAGAGTCAAGTCACATACACAGAACGCGCTAATTAGAACATGTTTTCTCCTTCATTCCAGGAGCAAATTGGTTGCTGTAAGCGCATGCCAATTATAAGTTGTTAACCGCAGTACTTTACAACGATTCTTTTTCTTTTTAAAGAAAATAAAAGAACATTTTAAGAAATTATAACTGTTCTTTGTTTGCCAGTCACTGAAGAACTAAGTGGCGCACAAGCGATTTCAAATAAAACCTAATTCACTGTTTAACGACCTACAACTATCCAACATTTACTTCTTTCCTGATTAAGGAAAGAACTCCACCTTTCTTAGGAACTGGTCAAGGAGCAAAATTAATTACATAGTCGTATAGGTAACCATGGAAACAAAATTTCCTTATGTACCCAGAATCGGAGTACAACGTGATCTCATCTTTAGGCTTGTTTTTGGTACTTGGATCTTGTCCTTCTCCCTCCAGACATATGAATCTAGGTGACTAAATAAACAATTGTGATATATGATAACATCATTATTATACCTTGCATCGCCACTAATTAACTCCTGCTCCCTTGTCTAATGGAATGATAAATAATCCTATACTACATTCATCTTTATCCAAACTTTGGATAAGGAAACAATGATTTACCGTAGCTTTTCGAACCTCTCCTCTATTTCAATCGCGAAATCGCTGTTATACTCTAAACATTAATTGTATTCAGGTTACCTATTTATATATATATATCTATGAGCTATATTTTCCGTATCTGTTCATGAATAGACGATTTTTTCACTTGCATGCAGATAGTCTTTAAATCCTATACTGTTTCTTGAATATCTAGCATCGGTGTTAAGCATGTTTTAAATGGATCCACTCTCTGCAGAATATGCAGGTCAATCCACGTGCTGACTTTGTCCTCACATACCAGTCGTTAGTTATGATGACGCCACCTTTTGCAGACAAGGAAAAGTTGACTTTCGTTGACCCGAAAATAGCAATACAATTGCAGAATGACAGGTTCACGGGGAATGGCAACGTTGTTATAGCGAATACAAGTACTGCTATCCGCTATAACAACGAATATGCATATTCGCAATGCTGCAGATTACTGGAAGTGAATATGTACATAGTAAGCTATCTTTCGTTTTTTCAGCATTGCATTTTAAATTAAAATAAAATGTTATACAGAAATAGATAATTGGTCCTTAAAGATAAGAAAATAAAGAAATTAAAATGCGTACCCTTAGACTGCAAGGAGCCTAGGAATACCCACTACAATGATCAAAGAGAAAAGAGTGTTCTTCATAGCCTGGACACACTTCATGCCACCACTCTTTGTACTGTTCACATTGAACCCAGTTGTCACGGAATGGTTCACTGCAGCCACACAGAATATAGTTTCTTCCTCAGACGAGTTGTGAACTTGAAGTTTATGGAACAATTGCCGTTCATCCATAATCGCCTTACGCTTCAGTGTTGTTTCCTTCACGTGTTTATCTTTGCTGGCAGCCTTGTTGCTTTCTCTTCAATGTCTTGCAACTTCCATAGTAGTTTATATTTATATGGTGGAGAGTTTTCCTTCTAGATTATGCATGATAGATTACTATCGTGAGTATGTGAACTTTTACTCGTATTTCACTGGCTGCCTGAAATCGCTGCCAATAGTGGCAAAGTATACTGAACTGTTTCCATGACAAAATGTTGCCATATAATATAAAATATCTCTTGCAACTACCATTTTACATAAAAGACAGTCTACATTCCCAAGTCCAGAAGGTACATCAAACATGTTTAAACTTGTTGTTGCCTGCTATTACACGCTGACTTTTTAGGAGAACATGTAACAACTTTTCATATAACCGGCAGGAATTGGACAGTCACGAGGCGAATTAGCTATCTCGATTAGAGTTGTCATTTTCTCAAAACTGTGTTCGTGCACTCTTAGACGCAGTACTTTATTATCTCCCTTTCCCTCGCGTTCAGTAGACAATCGGTCATAGCATTTAAAAGCTTGGTAAGACATAGGCTAGAAGCCGCATACTCTCAGTGATACCGTATTGCTTTAACCAACGACTATACGAAGAATAGTGTTGTCAGGTTCCCGTCGTAATATTTCTATCAAAATACGGGAAAAGGAAAAGTCTCGATTTTTGTAAGAATTTCCATGCTTCTTAGTTTCAAAATTAATGAAACTTTAAACATGCAAAAGTGGCAAAAAGATTTTTAAAAAAATTCCGATTTTTTGTATTTCCCCCTACCCCCTTTACCCTTCACGTTACCCAGATTTTCCTATATGCTCAAGAAGTGTTTTAGAAGATAATGCTGCAAACCAAAATCTGAAACAAGTATTTACAATTCAAATTCAGAAAGACATGATCTTCTTGTACACCTTAATTATACTTATAAAACACAAAACAAAAAAAAAAAAAAAAAAAGATGTATATACAAAGTGGAAAATAATATATTACTTTTTTCTACAGCGAATGTATTGAATATTTAAGACGGGTTGTTTCGAAGTCGTAGAAGGTTTTAATTCCTACTGGGAAACCGAAGTGAAGCATACTACTACTTGGTTCCAGTTTAGGATTTCAGTTATGAAATAAAGTCCACTGTAACGTTGAATCGTTCTTCGTGTAGTGTTAAAGCGGAAAATTGAGATGTCCTTAATTGAATATCACCAGAGACTTTAGCCTCATTTAATGACAAGGAATGTTATATTCCGATACTTCTTTTCACTTATTAGGGAACAAATGCAGAAAAGAAAAACTCAGAGGTCAGTTGCCCCCATTCGAATAGTGAAGTATTCTTACAATTAAAGTATAGACTTATAGGCGACATTAAAAAATAGAAGTGTGTACCTTAGGATGATTTTGCAGTACGTGTTCGATATTATTCTTTTTCCTTGTCCGCATGAGTACAAATCTAATGTAAGTTTTATTGTATAATATTCACAAAATAATGAACAGTGATGCTACGTGGCGTGCAATCAGACTGTGAGAGGTAGTTCAAAAGAATCCAATACTTGTTTGATGAATAAGTACGAGCTTAAAGTGATAGGAAATTAGTTTGAAATTTTGGGATTCCACCTCTTTCTCCTAAAACAAGAAATTGTCGGCATTGCAATATACTGACGTAACATCCACACCGACAGGTTTTATCGAATTAAATTTAGAATGACAACTAATCTAATTAAAATTATAGGGAGGAGGCAGTATTTGATTGTTGCATTGAAAAACATTATTGTACATTAAGTTTTACTTCATATCAGATGGAAATTAGTTTGCCTTAACACTTTGTGTATCCACCTCGAGTGTTTTCGAGGGCTTGAACTATTTCTGGCATTGACTCTATAAAGATTCTGACGTGTAAGTTACTATAAGCTAAATTTCGTGATACCAAATATGAACACTGTTGTTCGTTATTTTTTTTTACTAGTGGAGTAATATTTACACAGTTTTGAAGCGATAACCGACCACAAATTATCAATGGGATGCATATCTGATGGATTTGGATGCCAGTGTATCATCATGTAATATGAATGGTCCAAGGTTTGCACAGTGAAATCCTCCATACTTGTACTCAAAAACGACTTTTTTTTTAGGTATGTCACAGTATGCTAATCTATCTATTGTTGATATGCAAATCTTAATTCATCCTTCCCCTTTGAAAAATATTTCTCGGCCCACATCATTACACTTTCCCTAGAATTTTACTTCCACAACATAATGAATGCTTCCTGCTCCCGTAACTCCAACCTCAGTTTCAAACCACCACCATTACCAAAACACAGCAAATTTCTTTTGATCTGAGAATATCACATTCTTCCAATCCTGAGTTGTCTAATGTTCATACGAATGACAACGAACTGAATGGGTACTGAATGTGCTTTTCTGACAAACGTGATTTCTTTGCAGCCTTTCTATTCGTAATACTCTTTTCGGAAAGCCTCTTAACAATGTTTGGTTTAAAATTTTGTCCCAATTCTTGTTTCATGTTAGAAACAATTTGCCTTGAACTCAGCTTTGTTTCTTGCTTTGCTACCATTTTCATTGTCTTGCAAAACATGAGGCTGGGTTTCTTTTCTGCAACTGCATCAATACCTTACACTTGACGTCATAGATTCTGTTTACTTTTTTAAACCCATTTCCGACGGTTTATAATCAATCCAAAACCGTCTATCAGTTTTGCTATTGGATACTCCTGTTGCATTCAGTGCAAAAAGCTTGTCGTGATTGCTTGGAGTTAAGACTTTTCTTTTTCCCATGGCTAAGAAACACAATATACATCATATTAAAGTCTGGTAACTTCCTATTGTTGCGAAACAATAGAGAAAAGTCATAACAGATGTCTAGAACTCATTAGAGAAGCAACACTGAAATCAATAGGCAGCAGAAGTCAAAGTGACGGCCTCATGTGTGTAAACAGATTGCAGCACCACTGGCGGATAATGAAAGAAGCTGGAATCAAATGAAAGCGTTAATCTTTACTAATTTCTATGTACACACTTTGTCCTATAAAGACAATGCTGAAATCAAGTTGTTCATCACAAATAAAAAAGAAAAAAAAGTTATCTGAAACTCTGACTTCATACGGGTAAGAATTTTAAGTATTCGTCACATCCTTTTAGATTGTCCAGGATATAATCATCTCAGACAACGTTATAACATCCCCAATGACATGGCGTCATTGTTAGGGGATGAATCAGATATGTTGCGAAGAGTTCTTATGTATGTTCATGAGACAGGTTTATCTCCGTCTATTTGAGATGATTGTGTTCTTTAGCTGTTAAGTTTTATTTTATTTCTGTAAAGGCCCATTTGCAGCCTTCACGTTTTTAACTTATGCTAAGGACTCTGTCCATCTTTAGTTTTTACCACTATTTTATGTTTCTGAAGACACTTTACATCTTCAGCTTTTATATGATTTTATTATTTTAGTTAACAGCTATGTTTAGACGTGACAACGATAAAGGTCTTCCCCCGTATCGGCAAGGGCGCTAGCCATAGTACTGTTACCGCCCATACAATTCATTTTATCTTATATGCATACGGGTAACAAATATAATTCATATTTTGCGCACGTGGTAGGTAATTCATTGTAGACTTATCTAGGTGAAACGATGTCTATAATAGGAATTCTAATTTATAGTAATCAGTTAACTGTTACTTGCTGTTAGTATAAGGAAGGGTTTAATCATACATTCATCTTTAATTAGTATTCAAAGGTCAATATTAATATTCCTACCTATTTATTAGAATACCAAGGAATATAATACATGTGACAAAAGTCAGAACCCGAAGTAGTAGTCAAGACAACGTCGCATTATTATTATACATCATTCATACTCCATTGCTATCCCCAACAACCACTCCTCCTTCTGGAAAACCGAAGTTTCCTTACATAAAATCTTCTAAATCAATCACATGTTTATGGAATTCCATTTCTACAAGTATCACCGTTCATAACATCCATTGTCAAATAGACTTCATCAAAATTTAATATATCCAATGTCGCATAGACTCGTCAAAATTCATTATATCCAATGTCACATAGACTCATCATATCCATAGTCATAATCCACAGTCATCCATTTAATCATCATCGTCCATAACCACTTCTCCTGGGCGTATTTGCTAAATAATTTCAAATGTAAAATTTTTGAATTCAAAATTTCTATACGAAAAGTGATTGACGCTGATTGGAACTTGCCGAAATCCAACTTTGAGAACAATATTTTCTCTGCTTGTAGTCCTGGATAGTGTAGATTACTTGCTGCAATCAGATGGATACATCTGAAGTCAATCTTATTCATTATCATAGCGATAATAAAAACGAGATGTTAATGTAGTTGGCCATCTTACTTAACAAGTTCTTTTTGGTTGAAAGTTTCACAGATATCTTGTTTACCACAATAAGGTTGTGTTTCAGATTGTTTCCTGGCACTTGCGATTCTTGTTCAGATATCTAGCTGGTCTCGGTGGATTCGAGGTCTCCTCGTCGCCAATTGTTAGCATAGTAAGGGTTTAATCATATATACATCTTTAATCAGTATTAAAAGGCCAATATGCAAATTCCTACCTATTAATTAGAATGCCAAGGAATATAATACATGTGACATATTCAGAGCCCGAAGTAGTAGTCAAGACAACATCGCATTATTATTATACATTATTCATAGTCCATTGTTATTCCCAACACTTGCTTAAAAAATAACTAACACTAGTACCTCCGTAACTTTAAAGCAGATTTATCTCGAAATATGTGACGAAATACATAAAAAATATGAAAGTGGGGATATTTTGTGGACTCAAGTGTAGCTAGCGGAAGTGAAGTTGAAAAAAAAAAGCACTAAATTTCCCAGTATGAGTATAATCCCCAACAGGACAAAAGAAATATCGAAGACGAAAATTGGAGGTTTGAGATGGCGGAAAAAAAAATGCAGATCGTGAGATGAAAAATGTCTAGTTAACATAAGGTTGAGGTTCTTGATTTCAAATTTGAAGTTAAGTTTCCCTTTATTCTGCTTTCATCATGGGTGGATTTATGAGGGGGCATTGCCCCCTCCCCCTAGTTATTTCAGAATGACTTTAAATATTTCATTATAAATAAACGATAGCTTTTAACGTGCTTCCCCCAGGGTCTCTCTCCAGAATCCGCCCACGGCTTTCATTGAGACGTTCACGTGAATTCTTAAAGTGGAAGAAATTAAGGGAATGAAATGGACATGTTACTTGTAACGAGAAAGATATATAGGATCACTGAAGTCAATTCAGAAATAAATTTCTTTATACGTGTTTTGCCTGTGACGCTAACTTGACAGAAGGGCAAACAAATTGACAAAATAATAATAGTAATAAAACAAAATTTATAGAAACACTGCTAAAACAGTAATTATGTTTAGTTATAAAATGAAGGCATGCTTTCCGAAAACTAAAATGTTGTAAAAGACAACTGAATTAAGTGAATTTCCCTTTCCAATCTAACGATGAGTTAAAACGAAATGGAATATGGTATTAAATATTCGGAGCACGACAAGCGTAATCGATTTGATTAATGAGTCGAGTGGAACATAAGATAATTGTTAAAAGATTCTGCTTATTATTCTTGTCTTGTATCGCTGATGAACAGCATTAAGAGGGCTCCGTAGATGTATTATCTACACTGGTTGATATATGTATTTAATGGCAAGCAAACATGAGAAATCAATGGATCAATTCAATACAACAAATATTTATTTATTTCAGAAAGCCTTATGATTAAATTGTAGAAAAGGGATTCTATTTAAATTGCTCCATAAATGACTAATGTGTAAGTAAAATGTTACTTGAAGAACAAAGAGAAAAAGGATTGGACTTAATTTTCTCAATACTCCATATGAAAAGAAATACTGCGAAAATATTTAAAGTGGCAAAATACTGTATACAGTTAAGGCGACCCAAAATTTTGGAGATTAAAATTATTAATGTCCCGCCAATTCGTGGTCCACCAACCACCAACTTGATGTAAAAATCTTCTTATCATATCCTTCATAGTTTCCTCTAACATGTAAATGTTCCAGCATTTCATTCCAGACAGACAGATTTTGAGCGTTGTGTAAAATTTGGTGCGGAACATTGGTGAATGAGAGAAACAAGTCAAGCTGAAAAAGAATTAGGGTTCCAAAATAATGAATTATTGCTAGTGGACAGACAAGTTTTGTTAACTCCGTCAAACTAGCGTTCAAAGTGTAAAATGTTTTTTTCGTTTGACCATAGATTTCTTTTTCATCTATTGTTATACTACAGTCGGCAGCTTTTCTTCAGATGGTTCTGAACCCTTATTTTGGAATTACAATTTAATTTTATCGTTTTTCCCTTGGACTGACTAAATACTTGGTAATTTTGTTAGAAAAACTGGTAATAAATTGCATTCGTAAAATGACTAGTGAATATGTAAGTTCTCGAAGCATTCTAAAACACTGTAATTAACCTCTTTTAACATTAGTGTAGTCAAACTACGCAATTTTGATTTCAAGTATTACAAGCATACAGTTTTGTAATATTAGCGTACATAGACTAATAATATATATGCTTAGAGAAAATTAGATTTCGTTAATTAGAAACCAACATTGCATGTTACAGAAGTAAGCTTTTGAACACGCGTATTCGAACATGCATTTAGGAAGCAAAACAATCACGTTATTGATGATTAACTGACTCTTCTGTAAAATTCAACGAACAGAATTGCTCAACGGAGTCAACGACTTAATTATTGGCCCTAAAATTAAAAAAAAAAAAAAATCTGCCATTCTCGCTTACCTAAAACCTACAAAGTCAAGGATCACTTCATCTTAATACTGAATTTTCTCACGCAATGATAGCTAAAGATGTTTATGGGGCGGGGATGTTAGTAAATATTATTTGTACATTCTAAACAATCATAAGCTACCTAATGCTATTATTTTTTTCTTTAAATACGTTTTGGTACTGGAAATGTAGCGAATACTTTAGTAATAGCATTAACATAAAACCAGAAATAATGAGGTAAAACAGAACAAGAAACGAATCGGTTTATAATAAATAGTGAAGGGAGGCTATTCCAGTTATTTTGTAGTAGTCTGTACTTCCGGTGTGTATTGCCAGCTTCACCAACAAGGTCTTATAGTACGCTTGGGAAAGGGAAACTCAGCCAGGATATTTTCCATGAAATGCTGCAATATGAATGAAGATGCACTAACTCCGAAAGGGAGTCTCAGACTCACGTGTTCTCTCTGTCTATTGACAATGCTCAACTCAGGAATAACTAGGGCTACGAAGATGGTTGATGTGTCATTGGAAAGGTATCGGAGAGACGAGTTCAAGACTTCATAGTTC
>JAGDQP010062608.1:0-11853 GCA_022664845.1 Lepisma saccharinum
TTGCACGTTACTCTCGCTTATTTCACGACACAAGTAGGATAGTAGACATGAAGTAGAATATCTGGTAAGTAAACTGACGTTTATTAAAAAAAATTAAAACCGGGCAAGGGTTCTAAGACTCTGCCCTGAAAGATATCATAACACATTATTAATAAGTTGAAGTAACAATGGTATCTATTATTTCTAGCTTACACATACAATAACAGAGCACCAAAATATATGTCTTCAGTACTTTTGAATTGCCTCGGGTCCGAAACATGTATTTTTGTGTGGTCAGTTACATCAACATAAACATTCCTCGTATAGTTTCTGAGAATACACTTAAAATAAGCTTTCCATAAACGAACACAGAGTGATTATCTATGTTTTTTTCAGTCTTAAAAAGTTTGTTCACCTCCGTAACAGTTGTAAGAATGTAACTCAGAAAATACTAATAACTTGAAAATACTGGTTCTTAAACCGTTGAGTATGGTTTGAGCCGAAAAGTAACCCTTTCGCAGCATGTGCATCTTCTTGTGCAGCATGTTGAAACACCACCAGTAGAGCTTCAAAATTATGTTTACAACATTTAGAAGTGACAGCCACCGGGTTCCTGAAAGCCCCAGAATCTTGTGAGAAGGTGCTTTTTGCAAAGGCTTGACACTCTTCTGATTCCAGTAGACATTTTGGGCTATTTTGGATGTATGTATGGATGTCACGACAGAGGTCTTAAATGGCTCTTGGTAGTTTTTACAAACCCCTGATGCGGCAAGATGCATGGAATGACAAGTGTAGCCAAAGGTAAAATTGTGGGTAGAGTATTCCATCAGCCTAGTTTTCACGCCCTATATATGTTCTTGCATAATATTTGCATTCTCTGCACAATAACCAATTATGTTTTGAAGTGGGATTTCATGGTGTTGCAGCAATTCTTTCACAGCAGTGTATATTCCTTCGGCTGTGTTTGACTTAAGTTGTATGGGATTCAGAAAAAGCATCATTCACTTCTTTATTTTCTTCATTGAAATATCGCCCATGCAGGAAAAGCCTAAGAACAAACTGACACGTTTGAAAACCCTGACAAGTAATTGTTAAATGGTGCTGAATTGGGTAGAATCGTACCAACTTATTTACAAAAGGGGCTGAAAATAGCAGCGTGGTATCAACAGGGCTGAATTTGGTACAATTGTACAAAGTGTGGCAACGCTGATGATAACTAAAGATATTAGTAGAAATGCTATAAGAGGAACTAAATTATAAGATAATGGGAAGGGCTAAAATCGTACGAGTTCAGGTCAAGTAACTAATGAGGAAGTTTTAAAGTTTTTTATAGAGTGATTCTATGAATAAGATAATGCTTTAGGGTTGAATAAATTAATTAATTTTGTTTAATATTCTATATATCTGATGTTTGCAAGAAAAGTGACACAACTCGAAAAAGTATAATTTGACAGGAGAAGAAAAATAATTTACGTTTTACTCAAGGAACTTATAGAATATCCGTCCAATACTTGTGCTATCTAGCGGCCACCAATGGAAATAGACTTGTGCTATTTTTGTCAAAGAAGGAGAATTATTCTTTAATGCTTTTTAGCCTAAAACACTAAAAAAAAATGAGTTCTGATATTTTCCTTGCAAACGTGGATATATTATATTTACTTTATTACTGTCCTTATTTTATCTTATTTTAGTATTTGAATACTCAGTTTGTTGTATTCTCATATTTTATGCTTAGATAATTTTTTAGGAAGTCTTTAATTACTGGAGTTAGGTAGGGTATTGTATACCCCATTTAATGGAACATAAAACAATATAAGTGTATATTGTTAATAATTGTAATGCATTTTAATGTTCGAATTTAGTTAACTGAAGAAAAATGTTCATTTGATGGATGGTTTGTGAGACAATAATAATTATGAATGTAGAAGGAGTAGATAAAATGACTTTTTGCGTACAGGGAGGTATACTCGTACTATATCAGTTTATAATTATTGTTAATATTTTTACTGACAACAATCAATTATTTGTAATTATGGAAAAGTAAGGCAGAACTTCGAAATGAATTATTATTATTAATGTGACGATTGATTTTATAAAACCAGGCGCTTTATGACATTGCGCTATGGTCTAGTTTATTGATTAGGTACTAGACCAAAATAGGTTCCCAATTCCACTCTTGTGGAATTAGATTAGGAGTTTTAGTCTTCTTGTCAATTTAGCAATTGAGAACATGACTGCTCATATCCATGTAATTAAGGAGTGCTGTGTTCTCACTAAGCTCGATTGCGAGGATATATCTTAAGGAAGAAGCAGGTGTGGAAGGTGGGCTTACGGGCCCAGTTTTTGTTAAACACTGTTCCGTTTCAACAGTGTTTCTTTCAGGGGATTACCGAGACAGGGGCTTTACCCCCAGAGCACGAAAAATTCAACGCCAAAAAGTTCCTAACTATGATACAGTAATAACATATGGAAATAGTCTCATATCACAAAAAAGAAAAAATATCCCCAGGGGTGTACAATTAATTGACGACTATAAGGTAGCCCTATGCCTTTGAGACGTTATCCAGTATTCGATCAGATCGGGGTGCTAGATCACTAAGTCAGTCTGATCATCTGGATCAATACAGGGTCAGCGAGTCAATCAGATCACTCCAGTCAATAACAGGTTAGTTGAAATATTCGGGTGAGGTCACTCATGGCAGGGTCAGGTCGGATCAACAAAAGTGACCCGATTTCAGTTTGGCCACTCCCAGTGTGGCAATTGAGACACTTTGATGTGTGTGTGTGGGGTGGGGTGTTTTTCCTCTAGTAATTGAGCCGTTTAGTATTTTCTTTGTTCCATAATGATCTTATGCTTTCTGCTATTCTTTGTCATACATTTAGTACATGTTTTGTGCTTTTACTACCTGAATTTTATCGTAGCTACTTTAGAGTCTATCCCTACATTTCCTGGTTTATTGCTACATTTATTGTAATTTATTAAAATTAAAAAACATGAATGATGAACATTATCCTTTACGACATTCATATTAAGAGGCGTTGGTACTTCCGTTGGTACACTTCCTATTTCCAATTTTTTAAACGCATAATTCAAGAAGAATATTGACATTTTAGGAAGCTAATATTTGTTAACATCTATTAAATAAATTCATTCAGGTTTTAAAGTTGACTGTTTTAACCGAGATATTTGAAGCTCCGTAAATTAAGATGTCATAGCCAAGCCCTCAAATTTCTCTTCAATAAACCATCTCTTTACTTGCTTGCGTTCTTATTCAGTTGCATAGTTCATAACAGTCATTTGTAGTTCTTGTTGTGCACTGATAATATTGGAAATATTTAGTTTCTTGTAATTTTAGCATTAACAACACTGCTAATACATTTAGATAGTCTATTCTCAGTATGCAAGGACAAGGAGTTTTATCTGTGCTCAGTGTGTGCTTTTATTAGCTTCATATCCTTAGTGCATATTTTGCACCTATTAAGATTGCACATTATCTCCAGTACGTTTTCAGATCACTTTTAGTACATTTTCCAATATTAAGTGAACTTTTTGTGTATGAATTGAATATCAGCACACCAAAACTTCATATATTATGCACTAAAAAGGTGGTAAAACTGGAACATATTGTAAACTTTTTTCTGGACAGATTGTGTACTTTAAGTGTACTTTGATTTTCAGTGTACGAGTAATCATTGCATTTCATATTCAAACGAAATGTAAAGATGAAATAAATTCACTTAAAGTGTATATTTGGAGACTATATCCTGCTTATTAGACAGATTTCTTTGACACGTGTGAGGAGTTATGCACAGGTCTATTCGTCTGTTTAAGTTCATTAATTAATTAGGTTTGTTTGGCTTTATCGACTTTGTTTATTCCCCACACTTAAAAACGAAACATGAAATTCAATAAAGCACTATAAAAAGTGGTTTATTAAAACTGAGAAACAAAATCTTATATGTTCACCAAGAATAATTTTCTTAGAAATGAGATATCAGAATTTGCATTTAATTGAAAATGAAAATATATTGGTTTGGAAATAAGATCAGTGATCTTATTTTCAAACCTGCATATTCTCATTTTCAATTAATTGAGAATGCTGATTTCTCATTTCTAAGAAAATTGTATTTTGGTGCACAGATAAGAACTTTTGTCTCAAGTTCTAGAGAGATTGACGATAATGAATAACACGTTAGACAATGTTTCAACACTCAATTTATTTCTAACACTAGTCATATGTAAAGTCGTAACTGTCATCTGCTTTGTGCCATGGAAATTCACAATACCGCAAACCAATTACTCCTCACGAAAAATCGTTGCTTTTGAAAAATGACTTCTCTCGATCAGTTTTGATAACCAACCGAAAGCAACACATGCTGGTAACCTTCCAAATTTTTCTTTATTATCAGTTGGTTATGATCGATAACTTATGCAGAACAGAAAGGTTATAAAGAAGTCTCGTTCTTCCACATGAAATTCTGCACATAAATTATCTATTAATGCACACGATATTTGACATTCAATAGATTGTTTGAAGGAAGTACTATTAAGCATTTTCATTTACCTGATTTGTTGAAAGTCTTTGAGATCTGTCAGTGACCTTTCTCTCATTATGACAAAATTGTCTAATAGTCATTAATCACACTGGATTAATTTCCAGCATAATAAACAACGAAATTTTACACGCCGGACAGTAAGACAGCAGAGGTCCTGACTATTCAAAGATGTTGGAGATGTTATTGTCCGACGATACTGAAAAGTCACTACTGTTAAAAAAAAAGAAAGAGAAGAAAACTAACTACCTTCTGGTAAGTTTAGATCTCATATCACTACTTTCAGAATGGTTTCGTATCATTCATCAAGCTATAACTAAGTTCCCCTCTAGAAAGCACAAAGGGAAATGAGGTTCCGGGGGAGAATCTAGATGTGCCTGGGAAATTCCCCCTTTCTCCCCTTCAATTACCACACTGGCCACTCCAATTCATTTCATTAAATGGTATCTTATCAACTATAATATATAGACGAAATCTCCGGCCTCTAAGATTTAAAATGTTAAAGTTCGAGGTGCTCTCAAAGATTTGCGGGGTAACATCCCCGCAGAGGGGTCTGGCAAGATCACTGATGCTCGCAGATAAATATTTGTCAGGGTTGTTACATCTTAGGCATGCAATTCTCTTTTTCCGTAGCTATTTGTCTGATAGTTATAAATGTAAGGTAAAAAGACATGTCAAAGGATATTTTTTTTCGAGGATACCTTCGATTTGTGTAAATTAGATAATTGAAACATATACAGTAATTATATCTAGATCTGAATAATTATCAAGGTTATATTAGTATAATTCAGCCCCGATGATTTCGTGACGATTGTTTCCTTTCGCATCAGCATTGGAAAAGTTCATACATGAATTTGAATCTTGCAAAAGTCCCAAATAGCATAGAATACCTATGGATCGCGTTTCTCCACGTTCACGAGAAATACATTTATTTTGAAATGTTTGAGAGTAATTTAGTTTTCGGAGCTGGGAGCCACTCTACCCACACAATATGTATATGAATGAACCCAGGCTGTCAAACGATAACGGTTGATACCCCTATTGGGCATTTTCGGTTTTCCACTTCCGGTTCATAGTTCATAATCTATTTGCCGGAAGTGGGTATATGCACAAAATCTAGCAATATAATACGTACATCAGTGGACTCAGATGGACAAAATAGAACAATTGGCCATTAAGGTTGGCCACTTCCGGTTTATAGTCCATAATTTAGTTTCCAGGAGTGAGTATATCCATCCACTCTAGCCAGACAATATATTTATACTGTACATCAATCAACTCAGGTTAACAAAAGAAAACGATTCATACTTATTTTACCCCACAGGCGGAAACTACATACAATGGACCGGAAATGGCCAGTTTTTGTATTAATTGTTTTCTTTTGTCAGTCTGGGTCGATTGATATACATATTGTATGGGTATAGTGGCTGTATTTACCCAACGCCCGGAAAGTAAATTATTCCCAAATGTTTGAAAGATTGCACGCTAGAGACGTGATATAAGCAACAAACAGGACAATAGTTATTGTGCCGAACTAGCCTAGAAAATAAATAAAAATAAAATACATCAAAACGAGAAAACACAAAAACTCAATGTTTTCTAGATTACACAATAGATGGATGAATTTTGTCTGTTAACTCTTCCTGTATGTTTTCCCATCTGAAGGCATTTTAGTAAAGAAGTTAACTTATTTATTATCCAATATTAAGGGCACCTACAACAAAGTCTTTATTTGAAACTTGTGACAGCGTTTTAAGTTTACTTTGCTCTTTGCCCAGTTCCCGTAACATAACGTAACGAAAACTTAGTAATAAGTGTGAGAAGTTACGTATTTCTTAAAATGTGTATTGTGACATAAATACTTT
This sequence comes from Lepisma saccharinum, assembly GCA_022664845.1. Lineage (NCBI taxonomy): Eukaryota > Metazoa > Arthropoda > Insecta > Zygentoma > Lepismatidae > Lepisma > Lepisma saccharinum. Next base: position 6,399 of record JAGDQP010062608.1, read on the forward strand.
CATTATACGAAGTTGCAAAAACCGGTGCAAATAAGCGAGAGCAAAGTTAAAATGAACCAATAAAATATATCTTCGAAGAAAATCTGTACGGTTACCAATGAGTAAACAGAAAAAATAAAACAGTTCTTAGGTTTTATTAGGGTACCCGCTCACCAGTAAAGCAAGTTTAAGTGGAGCAAAGAAAAACGGTATATTATAACTCTATGAGCAGAACAGTGTCGTGATAAATCTATATTTTTAAATGGGGGTATGCACACCGAGTGAGTGAAGTGAAGCATACAAATATGTAGATTTAATAAGGCTATGTTCTGTTTTGCTAAGCTGCAACTTTCTTTTTCCGCTACTCTTAAATTTAGCGGTTTAGTAGCAAGGAAGTGGAATATAAAATATCAGAATTCATTGACGATATTGTGGAACAGAAATTGTACTCTGCAGCACTTTGTATAATGGAGAAGGGGAAAAATTGCTCGAAAACAGAAGATTGGAAAGTAAGTCATATTAGTTCTAACGATTCTAATTGTGATGGGCATGAAGGTAAAAGTAGAAGAAAAGTTCATCTTCTAATTAACTTCTTGGTGATAAACAATGAAATGAATCACCCTGGATTAATATATGGGAACAGTAGGTTGGAAAGTTAACAATTTATAATATATTATTGTTGTCAAATTTTGTAACTGGAAATTTCAACCGCATCAACCCAATTTCCTAGTTTTTATAAATCATAACATTTCCAAATGCAAATAAATTTTGAGATTGTAACATTTAGTATAAGTGATGGTCCTGCTGACGTTTAGTTCTTGTATGAATAAACAACTTTTTGCCACTGGTTATAATTTACAATCATTTTTTTTTATTTACAAGAACTTAATACAATTAATCTAAAAGTAGCTTTTGTACTAAAAAAAAAAAAAGTAGTTTTTTCTCTGTCTGACAGGTTTCTTTTGTGGTATACGTTTAAAGTTTTGGAAGCTTAATACCTACAAAACACTAGATTATAAATAAATATATACATTCTGGCTAACCAAAAAGGTTTCCGATAATGATTTTCGGCTAATAGTTTTGCCTTTGGAATGTCTTCATGGTCCAGCAATAATCAGCTAGCGTACTGGGGCTCCATTTGCCTTGACATCCCGTTTCCAATTGTCGAAATCTGCTAATGGAAATGCTGGCCATGTTCATTATTATTTCATGTAATTATTTATTTAATTCAAAATTTCTATTGTGAATAACATATCTCATACAAACACTATGCCAAAAAAATTGAAATTACCTGATCAACATTTTTGGGTTGTAAATTCAAAACTCATCATCTCATGTTAAAATTCTTTATATCTTGGAAGTATAGCCCTTTTGTTCTATAGCTTCTTTGAGTCAGAAAAGAAATCTGGTGAAAAATTGTGTCGTTAGCTTAGAGTCGAAAAGCTCTTCAACACACTTGATTGGTCGAGAGGTTAGCACGCTAATGTTCTGTGCATTTGGTCATGGATTCAATTCCCTTGGGGTTCCATTGAGCTGAGTGGTTAAAAGCCCATTTTACCAAAATCTTGCCCCTAAATAGCTCATAAGTTTGTTACAGACTTACAAAGCTCTTTACATATTATTCGTTGTCTGGGAAGCTGAACCCACAGAGAAACATGGAGTGAGTACAAATTAAATCAATTTCAGCGTATCTCTCCGTGGAAATATACCCGATATTTCGTAACAGTGATAGCTACTTGAATTCAGCCTCCCTGGTATAAGGATTATCACAACATACTTCCGTTTGACACTGGAGAGGTAAACAGATTGACGTTTTGGTGCTGAATTTACTGCTTAAAATTTCCCAGGAATTTCCATGATTTCCCTAGGCCAATTGTACTTAGGCCCTCGATGCTAACATTCCTTTCCCAATCTTGTGAAGATGAATCACCAAAGAGCATCAATCCTAAGAAGCAATGCGCTTAGAGACCTTAGGGTGGCCGACAGGTTAGATAGCACGCTTGCCATGCGCGTGGTCACTGGTTAAATTCCCGCCGGGGTCCGTTGATCACTGTGGTTCGGGTCCCACTTTCCCCAAAACTGTAGATTTCGTCCTTAGAAGCTCGTGACTCGTTTAAGACATTAACAACAATTCAATCAGTCAATACTGAACGACCATGGCTCAGTGGTAGAGCGTTAGCTTTTAAATTCGGAAGGAGCTGGGATCGATCTCAGCAACCGACTATCCTGGCCGAAGTTTTCCAGTTTTTTCCTATGTCTCACCAGGCAAACGCCGGGATGGTAAATTAAACTTAGGCCCTGGTCTACTCCCTCTCTCATCCTGTGCCCTACCCTATCTTGGCCTGAACCATAGGTACCTAAAGGCAATAAAATATATTCAAATCCAATCAAACAATATGATAGACTTACAAACTGCCAGTCTGGCTCACAAATATAAGTTAAAGGGAAGAGTGATAACAAATGAATCGCGTTTATAGACTCGATTAAAGAAAGACAAGAAAATTATTAATTGATTAATGGCGGATTTCATATAAGACCAGATTAACCTACACTTTCGACTCTTATTTATAAACGTTGTTATATCACCTACCGGACAAGTATTACGTATTGTTGTAACTACAAATATTTGACAATAACTGTATTATCGTACGTTAAAAAGTACGTCACTTACTTAGGATAATGGCGCACATGAAGGTTTTGTAATTAATATGTGCATATTGAATAAAAAAGAAGTAACTTTCCTACCCTTCTTTCAGACAACATAATGAAGATTTAGTTATTATCTCGAAAAAAAGAAATACACAATGTTCATCTTTCTTCTCGTCCATTATTAAAATTGCATGTTCTCTTTCTACTCTAAAGAACCTCTGATTTGTCCCGAAAGTATTTGAATATTAAACGAATTCCAGTTGAAAATACCTACTCTCCACCCACCCCCCTCCCCCGGAACATACACAAAAGGAAAAGAGAATGGCGGGAGAGACTTAAGAAATTAGAATCCAACTAAGAAACAAAGGGGGATGATGTGTTATGAAGCAAAAAAAAGAAACAGAACAAATGAATGTCGATTAGCGAAAAGAATTGTATATGGAATGCAAAGTAATTGCAAACATTTAAAACGTTCCAAATCCAGCTAAATAATGCATGTCAAAACCAAGTCGTCTCCTCTTCTGATGACCTAATGTTACCAAAAGAGGAGAGACGAAAGGGATATCCTTGAGTTGTCTTTTCTTCTAATTGGTCGGTGCTTGATGCTTTATAACACTCCCTTGACGTCATATCACCCTTGATTCCCTTTGCTTATTTTTCTTTTTATCTAGGTCTCCCACTTCAATTACATACTACAGCCCTTTTTCCCCATTTACCATACTTCCTCTACCCTCGGCAACCGGGGCTTCTTATGTCCTTCGTTCCTTTTAATACTCTTTCATTCATGCTTTCTTTGTTTCTCTTTTATTAATTCCATCCACCTCTTTCGGCAAAACTCCCTTACTTCTCCAACCTCCAGCTTTCTTTAGCAACTTCCGACGATTTTTCAGAAACTTATTGTTGTTGCTGCGCAGACGTTTCCATGAAATGACTGAGTTTGTGAAGAGGTTAATTTTACCAACTGTAGATTAATGTAATTAGCGCTTTAATTGCCCTGTGCTATAAACTTAAGTTCTTTTCCCCTCTTTTCTTTCCTTTGCAGCAAAAAGAAAATTAGAAAGAAAAGGGAGACAGAAGATCGTAAGAAGAAAGCAAAGAGAAACTTAAGAGTGAGGAGGAAAAACTGACACAGAGTTCCCGAAAAGGAAAAACACAACAAGAAGTTTAAAAGAAGAAAAAGAAATAGTTGGAAGGAAGAAAGTGAAGAACGCTTGGTACGGAATTACCAGCTTTGAAGAAGAAGAAAAAATGTCCATCCGTTCTCCTTCAGTTGAGGTCACAAGATCGTATATGGTAAGATAGGGTAACAAGAGGGTGGTGTGGGGTTAAGTGTTATTCCTAGATGACTGCACAAGAGGAGAAGAGAAGAAGAAAAAAAAGGATAAGGCTTTTCCACTGACTAGACCTAACGTAGACACACACATACAAACAGAAAACAGCCGACTGACTCTGTTCTCTGAAGTCTCCTCCTGCAGGGTTCACTCAGCTGTGCAAGATCTCAATTACTTGGCGCTCACTGATCCGGAAGATGACTAAAGTACATTCTAAAATAGAGTATAAGGCAAGTTATAACCGAGGCTTTCCAAAGCTGTCGGAATATATAGGCCATAGAATATGCAAATGAACGTAGATTGTCGGGATGTGTATATATATACACACACATACAGACAATTAGTCATGGTGCACATACTGTGTGAGCCAACAAAGGTAATTTCTTAGCTTTTCCTTACAAGAGTTTCCATAAATAGCGATGTGTTTAATTTAAAACCGGCTAAATGCGCTATTTTATTCAGAAGCATTATAAGTATCCAAAGGCATTATAAGTATACGGCAAAAAACGATTTCTTAAAATTGAGAAATAGATTCTTATATGTACACTGAGAAACAATTTTCTTAGAAATGAGATATCAGCATTCTTATTGGATTGAAAATGAGAACATGTTAATTTGGAAATAAGATCAATGATCTTATTTCCAAACCGTTACGATCTTGTTTTCAATTAAATATAAATGCTGATATCTCATTTCTAAGAAAATGGTTTCTCAGTGCACATATAAGAACTTATATCTAAATTTTAAGAAATTGTTTTTTTACTGTGTAGCTAAATTAGAGGAATGTACATGATACGTTCATTTTTAATTATTATAACATTCATGTTTTTACGTGCATAGCCTTAACTTACGCTCAATCGTGCTCAACCATTGTTTACTCTATCAGGGTCAAGCGTATTAAATGCAGATTACAGATAGGTCTAAAAAAATAACCTGAAATCGATAATAGTGAAGCCCATAATACACATAGAAAGGTGAGGAGAAACAAGCAAAGAATCCAAGAGTAATCTTAAAACAAATAGAATATTGTGTATAAAATATATCCTGGAGCATTATCACCTTCCTCAAGTATAAAGAAACATTCCAAAATATTTTGCTTTCTTTTAATCATACCCAGTGGTCTAAAGAGTACATTAATGGTCTTTGGAGCGGCAGCATTCCGGCTCGAGTCCTAAAACCAGTCTTCGCCAATTCAATATATTTTACCGGTAGCATGAAAGATTAATGGAAACTTCACAATAAATACTTTATTGGTGACATGAGTGAACAAGGAGGTTCATTAGTATTTTCCTTTAGTTTAACTAGGCGAATATCGGTACTGTACTTATACAAAGACCCTATATCAGTTCGATGTTTTCACTGCTTATTACTTTACAGATTTTTTTTTTTCATATTTCTTTTGCCACAGGCATTTACTACAAAGCTGAGTGGAAGACTGTAAGATGAAAAAGTGTACTTCTTGTACACTTCAAATCAGTGAAATTCTGGCCGCTTCA
>JAGDQP010062609.1:0-11853 GCA_022664845.1 Lepisma saccharinum
TGTGTGTGTGTGTGTGTGTGTGTGTATGCATGTATGTGTGTGTGTTACACTGAGACCTGACTTAACCATTCTCGAGACACAGGCGTGTGTGAAACCAAGACAGGCAAAGTGCGAATTATTATAGGTTTGAAACATTATGAGTAGTAAAGTACTGCAATAAGCAGAATTTCATTGGGGAGAAGTAAAGTAGGGAGATTCCTCAGGGGGAACTACGTCAAACTCCACTTGTACACCAACCTTTTACCTCGAAAGGTTAAGAAGGTAAAACTTTCCAACTGGAAATTTTAAATTAACAAACACAACTCTTCTACAATCCTCGGAATTTTATTCAGAAAGGCCTGCGGAATGCAGCTTAAATTTGGGTTCGTTGTCATTTTCAGGAGTTTGTAGAGCAATTGGAAGCAGGGGGCGGTACTAGTGCCACGAATCGTCATTTACCGAACGAGTACCTTAAATTATAGTAACAATCACAATTTGTGAAGTGCCTAATAATCGCGATATCTCAAATAATCAATTATCAACGTGGTACCAGCTTTTCTGGCCATACAGTGTATATTCTAGCTGATTGAATCTTATATTATACCCCACCTACTTCCATTCATGATTTCATCCAGAAATTACCTCTGTCTTATTAATTGTTTATGATTATTGGCTTGCAATATCAATTTTCTGGTAAGCTTCTTACTTTACGAACACCTTATAATATTCAATGAATTTGAATTGATTTATAGCCTTGTACTAAGATGAATTCGGTAAGGAACGGGGGAAGTTAACGACAAGGGTTCTAGAAATCCTGGGAAACCTCAGTCAGGATGGCCAACAGTGGGACTCGAACCTGCGTACCTTCCAAGTGCCGCTTCGAAGTCCAGGACCCTGGGCTTGTATCACGATGAGACTGTATAATCCGCTTGAAGAGAAGTTAAATGCATAATATTAAGAGAAGAGTTTTCTTCTACTTCCCCCTTTTCCTTCTGAAGTTAAAAAACTGTTATCATGGAACAAAAATAAAGAAAAAGAGCCAAATTAAACAGTAGTGGTGCTCGTATTTTTAACAGTCGTTAATTTTTATGAGCCTCTAACTTAATTGTATGATTTTGGAAAGGTCTAACTTTGAGATTATAAATTACGCCGCCCCAGCCTCTGTGGGTCTGGAAATTAATTCAAATAATGTTCTTTGTAAATAAATAGGTATATGTAAGTAAAAAATGTAAATGGGTACAGTTAATTATATATATATATATATATATATATATATATATATATATATATATATATATTGTTTGGTATCAAATTGTAGGAGATTTAAATTGTAATTGAATTATGAGTTTGTAATGGATGTAGTTATTAGAACTATGTGTAGAAAGTATTTTATTTTTTAATTTTCTTATCATGCGGAAAACGTCATTACTAGCTTTCGCAGAGCCCTCCCCGACATATTTCTGGTCGGTTTAGCTCCTACAATAGGAAGAAAGCGCTTGTTCCAGTTTTGAAATCTCTTTGCAGCATCTGGAGAGATTTAGCGTGGGTGTTTTCTTTCATATGATGTCAGCGCGCGACATTCCGGACAGTGCGTGATAGAGTAGAGATGGAGGGATACTTCAGGAATGATCTTACTTAGAAAAACTAATGTTTGTTAAGTTTTGTTTCTGAATGTTTGGGACTTAGTTTATTTTTTTCGAATTAGCGTACTCAGGCTAACTAGATAGTTTGTATCCTTTTTAAGCAAAGGCTTAAAATGATCATAAATAAAGCTTGCTTTTTTGAATATCTAAATGATACGAAAAATTCTACCATTTTCAGTAGCGTCGAACGAAAGCTACGAAGCTGATTGAAGAAATCATCATTCTGCAGAGTCAGGTCAGTATTTCTTCTTCAGACCCCGAAATCGGCCAAATTCCAAAATGGATTCTTGCAGTGTTTTTCGCTACTCATAACGTGGTTTCCCTGTAGACAAGAAATTGAAATGTTGCTTATTTATTATTAAAGAGAAATGAATTCTTTAATTAAAGTTAAAAAAAAAAAAAAAAACTTAAAGGCTCACTAGTAGAAGTAGTGAGGGATTTATACAATTTCAAACCTGTTTCTAACCTTAGCCATTAGACCTAGCAGGCTGAGGTTGTTGAAGAACGGTGTTAGAGGAGTAGGGGGTGGTGGTTATAGAAAGCATAGAACTGGATTGAATTTTATATGAAATTGATTATCGTTTTGAATAATTATTGATTTGACTAAATCGATTTTTTTATATTTACCGCCGTGGTACCGCAGCCGATGATACGGCCCCGGAATCGCAGTTCGCCCAGCCCGCCCCGTGCTGTTTGCGAAAACCCGGCGTAAAGCGCTCGCGATGTGGTAGCTTAAATTTATTACAGCATTTCATGAAGGACATTATTTTATTTTTATCGTGGGAATCATGATTTTATTTTAACGGAGAATAGTGACACATTCGCCGTCAATTTAGACTGGACATATCGATGACTTGCACTCCTTCTTCCCCCTCTTACATCTTTCGATGTTCGTTAAAAAGTCTTTATCCGTATCACATCTTTCAATGTTGGGGATTAGGAACTGCGCATTCGCATAGTTGTTTGTTTGTACCTTTTGTGCAGGTGTTCGTTTATTTTTGTTTGTCGTACTGTTATGCTCAAGAACGTGTTTGGACAAGTTATATTGTACAATAGCTTTTTCTTGAATTTGACAGTGCAGGTGTTTGTTCATTTTTGTGTGTCATTGTTATGCTTGTGAACGTGTTATATCTTGTTTCTATGCATTCTTTGATGTTTGTCACATAGAAGGTGGTCGCAGAACCAGTTGAATCTTGTTACTTACAAAATAGGTCATGACGTGTAAAGTTGATTTACTTTTTTTTAAAAAAAAGTGTAGTTATGCTGTAGCTATGATATTAGTCAGTAGTGAAAGTATCACGTATTTTTACGAAGATCGGCGCTTGCTGGAAACTGAAAACTTGTTGTCGGGGAATGGAGCATCATACCCCAGTATTTTCCGCTGTGCATCTACCTCAAGCTTGGAGTTAGAATATAATTCAGACAGTGATGAAGGATATTGTGCTTCTAGTGCTAGAAAACTGAAAGTTCAACTAGCACTATGTGTTGTAGTGAAATTAAAAATTCATGCAGATTTGTGAATTACACGATTGATGATCAGTGCATTTTTGAAGCTATTGAAAATTGGGAATATAAAAACAAATGTCCCTTATTGTGTGCTGAATGTTTCTATAATGTACGCAATCGGCAGACATCATTGTGTTACACGATCTGTAGATGAAGAAAGGTCTTTGAGAAAACGCACATATAGACTGATAATGGATGCTATGATTTTTTTTCATATTTATAATGTTTATTTTTGAAATTATGTACATTTTGATAATATTGAAACTTTTGAAGGATTTCCTCGCAATTTACTTTACTCACAGTGGATGAAGTAAATACAAAATTAATTTAGAAAGATGATAATGCAGAAGCAGATAGTGAGTGATTTTACTTTTAAGAACTTTGAAGATGTGAACTTATAAAAGTGTTTCTGTTTACACAAAATATGTAAATAATTAAGTGTTAATCTGATTGTTGAATATCGTGCAATACTTACCACTTATATTAAACTTTTTAGTCATACATTCGTTTTTAATCTTCACAAAGTTCTTTAAAAGTTGTAAACAGACTAAGATTAATATTTCACTATTATATCTTCTTCCTCCACATATTTTATGATGGAGACAAGCTGAGACTTGTTTTAATTGAATTTTCATTCTTTCACATTTCTAATGTTCAATGGATTGGTAGGAACAGGTTGAATCTTGTTCTTTACGCAGGTGTTCAATGGCCTAGTTGAAAATTAAACCTTTAGTAGTAACCGTTAGTTGTAACCATAGCACAGAACGGCAGTGAAAATATCGTTGTTAACTTACCTGTAAATCCATCTTATTTGCCTGCAAAGCCATCCTGTGGATGGCGATTAGAATAGATTGATCAACCTTGTATATTGAAATCTATTCGTTATTGGAACACTAAGGACATTCTGCTTTGTTCCGCATGTACATTTTGGAACAAGGAGAAAAGTGAACATGAGTGTATGGGATATTTAATTCGTGGGACAACGCCAAATGAAGAGAACTGTCTTCAGTTTTTGAATGATAGTATTTATCGAGTGTTGTTAAACCCAAAGAATATAGATATTTAATTCATATGTAAAGACTCATCCTGAATCTAATCATTTAAAAGCAAACTTTGAATATGGACTTCATTTTCTTTTGGGAAACAAAATGCTGGAACTACTTGAAGAACCAATCATAAAGGACAGATTTAGTGCAAGTGACTAGAAATATTGTGATTGGTTAAAACCACCTGCAAACCCTTGTTAAAGTTGTATTTTCATTTTACTGGTAGTTCAAGATGAGTTACCGAAACACGATGTGGTGTAGAATTCCATTAAAGGATAGATTCCTAATTACAGAGGGAACAGCTTAACGTGGTGTCTTGTTATCTAAATTTGAAGGCGAAGCTCACGACACTTTTCCTCCATGGAGAACTGAAAGTGATTCTAGTGCTTCATCATTATTACTTGAAACTAAAAAGCTGAGTGGTTTACGAAGTTTAATGTGCTGTAAAAACTCTATCAAAGACAGATTTATTATTACATATGAAAAATCTGAACATGATGTCTTGTTATCGAAATTTGAAGGTGAAGTTCATGATGTGAGAGATACTTTTCCCTCATCTAAAAGTGAAAGTGCTTTTTCATTGGACTAACTTTGAAAAATTGTTGTGAATCAAACCCTCATATTATTAAAACTGTTTCTTCTAAAAGTGATGGAAAATCTAATATTCCGTCTGGTCAGTGCGGGATTAATGTTATTGAAGAACTTCGTATTTGCAAAGCCATCAACAATTTTAATGGCCTTATTTCGCTTTTAATCTGTGCAGCGTGCTTCCACAATATTCCTAACCAGTTAGCATATACTTGCCCCAGTAGGGACTTGAATGAATTTGATCGTACTGAATTTTAGAATGATTTAATGACAGAACACTAATAGCTTGATTCAATACCATATCTTCATTTAATACCATCTCTTCATTTCCCTCAATTGATGAATGTTCCATATTTATAAGTGAAGCGAGCAGTAGGAGTACTAACAATAGCAGCGGAAACAACTGACATAGATGCCTTTATCTGTTCAAGATTTGCAATAGACTGCTCATCTTCTTTAATGGTATTAACCGTCTCAACTTTCTCAGTTTCCATGACTATCCTAAGATAAAAAGAAAAATCTTAAGTTATGGATGAATATTTTAAATTTTAACTTAGAAAAAGGAAAGAAATCATAAATAGTATTAATTATTTTGGATTTTAATTGTAGCTCGAAGATAATAATCTTATCTTTAAAACTGCAATATTCATTTAAATTTTTAAAATATTAATATTAAGTTATTATTCTAACTTAAACAAGTGAAAACTCATTTAGGACTTTCAACACATATGAAAACACTTATGAAATACAAAAAAATAAAATTTTATTTTTATATTTTCTACTTTTAATACACAGATCAAATTAACTTTTATTCGATCAAATGCTTTTTTCGAATTAGTAGAAGATTTATTTTTTTACTTGTTACTTTATGCTTTCTTTCTCACATTCTTATGCACAAGAACATGTTTCTTTTTTGTCTGCCGCTTGATTGAGAGTGTCGCAATAACATTAACATTTTTTCTTACTTTATCAACTCTATTTATTGTTTCTCTTCTTTCAATGGTCTAAGCGTGTTAGGAGATGTACCGACTTTTGCTGGAATTTGACTGTTTGAGTGTTCACGGCAATTTTGTTTCACATTATTTTGCTTGACTGGAATTTTTCCTTCTTTCGCACCTTAGATGTTCGGGGAACATGCTAAAACATGTTGTGTTGAACAAGTTTTATTTGATGTTTGCTCATATCTTTTGATGTTTGTTCAGGGAACTATATCTTAATTTTAATTTTCTTTCAAGTTCAGAACAAGCTGTAACTTGTTATTACATGTGGAAAAACTTAAATATTTTCCTGTTTAGTTGTGTTCAAACTATGACAGATAACCTAAGTGATAGTTTCTTTACAAGTTTAGTTGAATTATTAGGAGGTCCTAACACATCTAACATTCATTTGTATCAAGCTGCCATGTCACATATTGAAGCTAACTTTTCCCGTAGTGTATCGCCATAAAGTTTTGAAGATGAATTTAGTTCTGATTGTTATTGTGAATATTCATGTGCAGAGGAAATGAAAATGGTTTAACGGATATGAAGGCCTAACAACAGACAAGTATCACAGTGAATATTCTTTAGGTGTAAAAGTAAAAGTTATTTCCAGCAGTGAAAACTCATGTCGTTGTGTGAAAAATGTAATTGATGAAGAGTGTATTATTCAAACTATTGAAATTTGGGAATGTAAGAATAAATCAGACTACTCTGTCCTTCCTGAATCTATACTATTCGTAATAAACTATATGATGAATGTATTTAGCAGATCTGTAACTAGAGAACATGATGTGATGAGTCCTACGTTGGACGCAATGATGCATCGTCTTAACTTTTTCCAAACTTATAATACATATATATTGAATCACGAAGATATTGATAATATCGAAAAATTTGAATATTATTTATGCGAATTACTTCTACATAAAGAGGAAGTAGTTAACACTATAATAATTCAAAAACAAACTACAACCTAATACTGATTGAAACTACGGAGTTTACTTTTAACTTTTATAAGTTAAATGATCAGAAAAATAAGTATTTGAATGTTCACGGAATTTACTTTCTGATGTATGAAGACTAAATTTACTTTTTCCCCCTTTAACATCTTTTCATGTTCAATAAGCATGTGTTTTTTTCATTGTCTTACATTATTATACTCGCGGAACAAGTTAGAACCTGTTTCCTTAAACTAATTTTTGCTTTCTCTCACATCTTTTCGATGTTCTCCATATAACAGGTGTTTGTGGGGCATGCTAGGACTTGATATTTTCTTTTCATGCTCTAGGGGAAAGTGGTTTACTTTACCTTTATGCTCAGTCGTATTCTAACTAGAACAGACATTAGTCAGTCCCTTCACACATCTGGTTTAACCCGCTACCATTCATTTTTTTGAAGACCTCATTAAGGATGAAGACAAAGGACCCTTTACGGATAATGAATCGCAGTGCATCAATTTCAAGTTTGGAAGTGGTATTTATATCGGATAGTGATGGAAGTGCGAACTAATGAAAAACCACCGTGACAGACAGTGAACCTGCATCTGTGACTATGGGTAGCACTAAACCCCCGTTAACTGTGAAAGAGTAACTTCATCCGGATAATGTGAATTCTTGTCACTGTGTGAAAATATAATTCATGATCTATGTATTTTTGAAGCCATTGAAAATTGGGATAGCAAAAACATACCATTAATCTGTCATCACTGCTTTTATAATATTCGTAACGGTCTGTATCATGATTAATTTACTACATCAGTCGATGAAGAATATGATGTCAGAGGACGTACGTGGAAAGTGATTATGCATTCTATTTATTCGAATTTTTAATACCTATATTTCGAAACATCAATATTTTACTAGTATTGATATTTTTTAATATTTTTGCGTGGATTACTTATACATAAAGAATTAGTTGTGAGAGAAAAGCTAATTTAAGAGGATATCAACGCTGTGCCTCCTAATGATTGAAAGTGTGAACATTTCAAACTTATATAATTCTGTCAAAAACTTGAAGTTGGTAAAAAGTAAAAGTACATGTCGTCTTTAACGTGGGAAAGATTAAAATACGAGTGTAAACGTTTTTGAAAATTTTTTCATTGAAGCTATGAAAATAGTTTTATGTATACTTTTTATACATAAAGGTTTTGTACATCCTTTTCAGAATGAATATAAAATAAGTTGATTATTTAAAGTCTTAATATTTGTTGAATTCCGTTAAAATATTATATGGAACTGCTACTTATAACAGTTATAATGTAACAATTATACTTAGCGACCACATATACCCATTTTTGGATCTTGTCTACTTTTCTGGAAAATGAAACAGTAACATTCGAGGTGATAATCTCGAAAAACGTTTCTAGAAAATATGTTTAAAACACGATTCAAAGAATTCTGAACAACAGATTGAATTTTGGTGGGACAAAATTTTTAGTCCCTCACACTCTCTGGAATTTGTTAAATTTTCATGAAAGTGGAACTTAGAAACAATTTCACTCAGGATGATGATAAAAGGTTTTCTACAAAATATGTTTAAATATTTCAAAGCTTTCTGAATAACATTAAATTTTGAAAAAAGAAAATATTTGCTCACACAGTCTGATATTTGACAACTTTTTACTAGAATTTAAACTTTAAATATTTTAAGTACCAAGGTCAGTTAACATTCATTCAAGGTTATGTTCACTTTCTCAATATATTTCAGATATGCATTTTAGATTCACAAAAATTATTGAGGGAAGCCGCTTTCAACTTGATCGTCAAAAAAGGTGAAAGAAAGAAAATTACTAATATGAAGTCACATGTACTGCAGATAGGAAAGTCACTTATATGTATACTTCAAGCAGGCTGTGTGTCTCCCACTATACACCACTTAATATTGAAGGCTGATAGAAGAAAAGTCGTTCTTATTAATTTTTAATTCACTTTTTATTCAGTGGATTTATTTTTTCTGTGTATATAAATGTATCTATTTTTTCTAATTAATTTTCTTACTACAAGTTAGATGGTTCCCTTCAATGATTTGTTATACATCAAATAAGCCTGATATACTATTGTGTCATTACCTGCAGACTCCTATAAGCAAAAACCATAGTGCACAAATTCTAGTAATGCGTGTGAAGCATAATGCTTATAATCATTGGGTCTTACTTGAAATAATATATGCATGGGAAAGTTGAACATTGAATTGCGCTATTGACATAAAGATTAAAAGTCAGTTAAGAACCATGGAATAATGAAGAAAGACAGGAAGAGAAATGAATAAACTTACGCAGAAACTAGCTGAGTTATTAGCAAATTCAAATATTTCTGAATTCTTGTTCTCAAATTTTGTTTAAGTAAAGATGAGCCGGTCATATAGTTAGACGACAAATCTACTATACTGCATTCCTAGAGACGACATCCAAATACAATTTTATTATTTTCAACTTTGATTAAACAAAATTTATCTTTCACAAGCTACAAGAATGATCTTAGCCGCACATATGTGAAAAGAAACAGGGATGTGATTACACCAGCAGCTTTATTCTTTAGCAGAAAAAAGTGGCTGAATATGTTCATGTTAATTTATCTTAAGAAATTTGAGATTTTTAAAAACAAGCATGAAAATAATCTCCAAGAGAAACTACCTGAAAACGGAAATTAAATATTTCAGTACATAGTAATACATTGTTTACACGAAAAGATATCATAAGCCGTTAACCCTGAAAAATATACTCAGCCAAAGTTCTCTAAAGTAAAATTAATATATGAATCCTAGCTTTATATACAAAATATAAAGAAATCCTAGTAGTGATACTCAAAGAGTTTTCACTTAAGGAAACACTGGTTCTTATGACGACTAAAAGGTAACTTCGTATTCCCTGAAATCTAGGCAACCATACAATTTTCTTGAACATCATAGGGAATAAGATTTCCGAAAACTATTACATTAATTCTGTCTTCAACTACAATCAAATTCAAATCACAAATTTCAATAAAATATTAAGTCCTTTAGACACATTTCGCTCACACCGTCAATCAAACTCGAGATCCCTTGGTTACAAAGCATCTCGGAGAAATCTCATCTAATCAGATAGAAGATCAAACGTTGAAAATTCAAGAATTGCACTGAAAATCTAGCTCCCATTCTCATAGTATACACTATAAAGTGTCTGTATTTCTAAACTTCAGCAGTCAGAGTCCCATCTTATAATTTGACAAGGCTTGGTCTCATATGTGTAGGGCTGTAGATATTCTACTTCGGTTTACAATACCATAAGAAAATACTTTCCGCGCTTAATGAAACCAAATTATAGCTGGAAATCTAGTAACAATCGGAAAGGATACGGTCCCTTCATCGTGTTTTACCCACAAAGACATTAATTCTCATAAAATAGCTTCATAACAGTGACAATTGTACTGATTAGCTATGGAAAACCCCACAGTACTTTCAATTATGTCAGATAATGCATATATTACGTTGGACACAGGTAGGCCTAACTGTATGGAAGCAGAATATTCTACAAAATCTCGCATTTAAAACATAATTTCAATAATGGATCCTTGAAATACATAAACATATAATCGGAATCTATGAGGGATAATCTATGATACTTTTAATTTATGATAAGAACTTCAAAAAGTTTTATTTACCATACTTTCTCCTAACGATTTATTTGAATTAACAATAATTCTTCAAATATTCTGAGAATATTCCAGGAATATCCAAAGTATATTTTATGAATATTCTACAAATTCTGCATTGCAAATATATTTAAACACTCTACTGGTGTTCTGCCTAACCTTACTAACTATAGATTTATAGATTAAATGGTTCTGGCTGCAACTCTTAATGTTCTAAGCTATATGACTCACCAGCTAAGTATATTGTATATCTTAACAATAAACAGCTGAAGGCGTAAACTTATTTATAAGTTGATTACTGAAAATAAGAACAAAAATAATACTTTTTTCATTTAAGGGACACTTTAGTCAACAGTCAATCGTATATGACATGGTTTAAACAGTAATTCTTTTACACTTTGCACAAAAAATTTAATCACCTCACTTCTGAGAAAAAGTAATTCAATTGCAACAAATTGTTAAGTACTGCCAACCCTGAATTTAGCGCGCAGGATCAGAATTTAAGTGTATTAAACTTTCCTTTCTAAACTTATCTGGTTTCACTATTTCTAACTTCAAGAGAAGAGTAAGAATATTCTTAGGAGATGCGGAGGAATGTTCGGAGGAGAGGTGCCTTTAAGAACTAATGAAACTATGTTCATCATAAATACAAAATCCTATGGCAAACGTTTATTAATATAATAAAGAATTTTATTACAAAACCTTAATAAAAGAGTGTAAAAATAGTTTGCACATCAGACGGCTCAATGTAAAATGATTTTAAGTGGTAAGAATAACTGCTACTTGGAACTGTTACTTTTATAACAGTTTAGTCAAAGGTTATAGTAACAGTTTATAACAGATTAAGCAAAACATCAATATTTTAATGCAAAAAGGTGTGGAGCTTAAAATATGTTAACATGACATAGAATGTATTTGTTTTTATCTGTTTCTCCGCCACTAAGACTTTACAACATTGATTTAAACAGAATTGTTTTAAAAATATCTTATTCATATGAGGATAGGTGTAGGGTGTCCTCCGTATATCCAGGTTTTTTAATTTCACGAAACTATTCAATATTTTGTATGCTTTTTGTGTTTTAAATAAAATGTGGAATAAATACTGTTTAATAAAACTATTGAGAGGCTTCTTTCTACACGAGCACCAGAGGTCCTAACAAACAAAAGTTAAAAAATGAGTTTGCTTTTCGTTTGTCAGAAAGTTGTGGTAGTCTTGCAAATCGCAAACTAAAGTTAAATTTTCACAAAGGAATTGAATTAAATTGCTGAAATATGAGAAACTACTCTTATTACCTTCAGATTTCTTTCATAATCATAATAATAATAAATGTGTAACTTTAGAGATTCTTCCGACATTTTCACTTTACAAGGAGGTATTTAAATAATGTAGTAGGCTGGTGTATAAACTTTTGCACTTACATAATACGATCAATATTATTTGACATATATTCCAAGTCTTGTGTTAAAATTCTCAGGTGGTAAA
>JAGDQP010062610.1:0-11853 GCA_022664845.1 Lepisma saccharinum
GGATACATAAAAAAATGTTTATAACAGCAAACCTAAGCACTAAAAAAAATATAACCGAAAATGTAATAATCCTTTGTTATCGAGCGGCCATGGCTTAGTTGTAAAACGTTGGCTTAGCATTCTAGAGGTCCTGGGTTAAATCCCAGCTGCCTGAACTTCCTAACTGAGATTTTCCCAAGTTTTCCTCAGTCACACCAGGCAAATGCCGGGATGATAGCTTCAACCTAGGCTCTGGACGACACCTTCGCACAACCTTTCCCCTCACCTGTCCTGGCCTGAGCTTTTAGATGCCTAAAGACCAAAAATAAAATTCAAATTCGTGCTTTGTAATTGCATTGCTTTCAATGAAGATGACGTCGTATCGACGGAATCTATACTTAAAGTGATTCAGAAGCACTGTGTTAAGCGTTTAACCACAAACAATCGAACCCGTTGATTGTTAGCCGACGAGTGAAACTTCTTTTCCATTGGGGATGATAGGAAGGTCCCGTACGGCTTTCATTTTGTATTCTTCCTGATGGTGCAGTTTGATTAAAGTTTTGTTAGAGAAAATGTTGCACTCTTAACTGTAGAATGTGTTAAAGAAAATTAACATTTTACACTTCGTTCACATGATGAAAAAATACACATTCATAAGTTTATGGATATTTGGAAATACTTTTTGTAATTAAATTCTGTAATTAAGGCACTGAATGTAAACCTTAGTTATCACGGCAAAATATTAATATTAATTATTTGTATGATTTCAGGTTGCATCCAATGGAACAGATAACGGATGATCTTCAGAAAGTAGGCTCTGGTTGCTATCAAGAAGAACACACTTTAAGCTATATCCATGAACATAATTAGATGTTCTCTTTCTCCAAGTCGTATCTAACAATGGAGGAAAATTAAATATCGGGATAGTGGAACTGACGGGGACATTTTCACAAGGAGACAATCACGATGGATGCTTGCAGTAAATCGCCACAGGAACAGAGTGAAGATCAAAGAAAATTAGAAGCATCTGATTATGAGGAGAAGCCACGTGTTTATGATGGCTCCAACTGGTGTTCAGAACGTGGAAAGATTGGAACAATAGAAAATGCACAATTGGAAGGAAGTGAAACTTATTTCAAACATGCTTTAAGTCAGTTGAATGTTTGGCGTAAGAAGAAACAGGATGAAGGGATTGATGATTTGTTTCATCTCAAAGATTCGCTGAATGGTTTAGCAGGACTAAACTCGCTAGCTGAAGACAAGGAAATGCAAAATCCATCGAAATATGAAGTCAGTAAACTCGAGATACCAAAATTAGAAAATAATATTTCCTCAAATGTAACTTCACAGAATCATTGCCTGTCAGAATCAAGTAAAGATATCATCGAGAGGAAAATATTGCCTTGGAAAACATTAAGTGTTGTGACTTCCGAAGAACACACTGAAATTTTAGCTTGTGCCACCGGTTCTGCGGAAAAGGACGCACTTCGAGATTCGTGTTGCAACTCGATGTCTGACGGAAGCGGATCAATGTCTAAGATTAAAGTGGAGTCGAATACTGTAAACGAGATAGCTAAAGAGTTACTGAATTTGCTGAGGGAAGACGAGCCAAAGGAGGACGAAACAGCGATTAATGATGTAGTGAACACTCTTCAGGAGGCGCTGAAATCGCTAACAGGACAACAATCGATAGAAGAAAAGAGAAACAATAAGGACACTCTTTCGACATTTGGACAACAGGACGCCGGAAGAGAGCCTGATGCATTGACTCTCCAGCCACTAGTTGATAAGATTCCTGTAACAAATAACGATATTGCCCTTAATTCGACTGATGTAACTAGAGATAGTGTTGATGATTCTTCAACTGAATTAGGCGCTAGTGAATTGCTAGCGAATCGTGAAGCGCAAGAAGCTATTACTCGGCCAGGAAGTTGTATTCTTAGAAGCTTTCGCAGGACGAAGGTCAGTGCGCCATCTGAGAATGTTAGTCTACCAAGAAAAAACACATTAAACACAATTAACGGGGAACTAAATTTTAATACTCGAAGACAGAAAAATTCTTCCCATGGCTCTATGGTTTCTTACAATGCACTGGAAGCTCATATGCCATTATATAAATTGTATGACGTGCTAAGAAGTTCAATTTTGGAAGAACCTATAGAATGTGTAGACTTGGAGATGGAAGAAGAAGAAGCAGTGAGTGACTGTGAAAATGGTACGAAGACCCGAAACTCTTTTTTGTCTTTCGCATCATCAGTCAGTGAACCGCGAGAGAATAACAGGATACTGAATGGAGAAATATTGGATGCAGAACAGAGTGTGACTACATCAGAATCGAATTCAGATGATATCCAGATTATCGCTTCAGTTAGTAGGTAAGTGTTAAGGGTATGTATAAGAACATAGAGGTGAAATAGCGGAACAGTGACTATAATATATTGGTAATATCAAGACTTAGAAAGAGGTACGTATGTAGATAAAATAATTTGTACATAGTTCTAAACACACAACACAATTGATTTGTGACTGTTAATATTTCAGTGTTTTTAAAAGCATATTTTAATATTTTTTTAAAAAAATATTGCCCATAAATACTAGTCTGCAACGATGTGACTGGTTGCAGAACATCTTACGATTTGGGTAAAAAAATTAAAACTTTCGAAAGACATACTTTTCTTAAACAATTCGTATTAAAAAGTAAAAATAATGTTGTTAATACATGACTAAAAAGAAGAGCATGGGGCGCGCTCTCATATACAGTCACTATAAATTCTTCAATTTGCGCGCCCCATGCTTTTCTTTTTACTCATGCATAAACAAAGTTATGTTTTACTTTTTAGTACGAATTGTTTAAGAAAAGTTTGTCTTTAGAAAGTTTTTTATTAATTTTTTGTTGTTGTTGTTTTCAGGATGTTATAAACTATATAATTTCAAAGTTCCAAATAATTTGACTGAAGGACTTTTCCATTTATTTGGGCGGTGTTCTTTAATGTACATTTCTTTCTCAAACACAACTTGAGTTTCCCCGGAAACCCATGAACTCCTCCCAAAACCAACTTCGACGTACCTACCTGCTCGACCTCACTTGCAATTTGATTTTTTGGGGCGGTGGGAAGGTGGAGGGGAATCAGATATGAACTATTTTTAGCGAGAAACCTCATCCCCTCAAAATAAAGGAATACGTTGTTGTTTTTATCTATTTCGGCATTTTTTAATATTTCCATTCGTGCGGGATATATTGAGTGGGTACAGACTTTATGGTTATCCTACATATAAATGATAGAATCAGATTGAAAAGTTGTTCCATGACAGAAATATAACGGAGATTTCAGATACAAGGGCCGCGGTAGCTCAGTGGTAAAGCGCTTACCTCTCTGGTCGGCGCCCTCGACTCGATTCCACCTCATGCTATGTGGACTTCGTCGTGGTCAAATGCCGTGTGCGTGGATTTTTTCGGGGCTCTTTTGTTCCCTCCATCGATTCTCCCATCGTCATCTATTCGACCGGAGCCAAAAGTCGCCCAAAGGCTTTAACTAAAATTCGAATTCAACAAATGAAGAGATGTCAACATTTTGTTAGCCATGTCATGAAGGCGAAAATATTACTGAAGTGCTCGCAAAAAACAGGTGAATGAAGTGTGGAGGGAAGGAGTCGGTAACAGACTTCGTAAAGGAGTAATGAAGGTAATATTAATCAAGAAAATGCATAATGAGAAACGGAAGGAATAAGGGGAGAAAAAAAAAGAAAGCACGGGAAATAACATGAAGAACTGGAGTGCAGAGACGTTACATGAAGTTAAGCCGAGGATTATGGTTGGTTTTTAGAGAATAGAATTTTCATGATGGTAACACGGAATGTTTCGTCAACATTACGGCAGTGATATGTGGTCTTATATGAGGAGATGAGTTAATTGTGATTTGGAAGAGTAACAGTGCTTGGTGATGCGAATAGTTAGAGTTGTTTGGGTTTCCACAAGATAGAAAGGAGACGATATAAATAAGCCGGAGTATCGGAACGAGTACGTATTGTGATGCTCAAAAGTCAGGTTGAGATAGAAAGTTAAGGCAGTTTCTACAGTGGGATTTAATGTACTTTAACTCGTTTGATGGGAGGGGCTACATGGGTCACATTCTGGCCAGGATCATGTTTAGATTGGAGAGTCTGTGGTACACTATTTTCAGGCATGAGGTGAAAGCCCTTTCAATTCCTGGTGACGTAGTCAGAATATTATAGGCTCGTTTTAGGAGTTTCTGGAGCACCTGAAGGTACTGAGTATGGTACTAAATTAGAAGATTGGGAGCGGAAAGCTGGTTGGAGTTTGTGATTTTTGACACGGTCTAATTATTTATGGATAATGTGACGCGTATCCAAGGTAGATAATGGTTGAGGAAAGGGTACTTAAATAATTTAGAAGTAGTCGTTAGAGGAGCAGTTGTGAGAATCGTGGACAGCAAGGGCGTATGGGAAGGAGCGTTTAATATAGTGTGGATGGGAGCTGTTGAAGTGGACATATTGCATGCTGTTGATAAGTTTAATGTGGACCCCAGTCTCGAGTCGAGTGGATGCCTAAGCCAGTCATCCATATCGTGGAAAGTTGTGTTCCCTGAATGAATTTGATAGGAAAGGCGCAGTTGAGGTTAAGCAGAAATGTTTCCAGTAACTGTTGTCCATAAATATATATTAAGGAAATATCGATATAGCGTAGGAAGATTAAAGGTTTGGGAGGTGAATTGAATTGAAATCACTCAGGATGGTCGGCCGATAAGATAGATCCGAAACCTCTCGAATTCCAAAGTCAACGCTTTACCACTGAGTTCGGTAAAAGTTTGGTAGGTGTGGCATTGATATGTTGTTTCTCCTGGTATACCACGAAAAGATTGACGTAGAAATGATGGAGCAGAAATGATTGAATAGATTGACGTCTGGAGCAGAAATGATGTGCTGGGTTTATGTATTGAAGCGTGTATTAAGAAAATTTTCATGGGAATGGAGACCATGTATGTGAGGCATATTTATATATAGTGACGTCACGGTAACTGAAACCAAGATGGTGTTTGGTGGGAGGGGTCATAAATAGCATGTACTATGGAATGTTAGTGGTTAGTATCTTTTATGTAGGAAGGGCGAGCCTGGATTAACGGTTGAAGACAGTGGTCAAGGAAGGCGGAGAATCCTGTAGTAGAAGAACTGATACTAGAAATGATGGCTCTAGCAGGGGTGTCAGATTAATGGATTTTCGGGAGTAGGCAGAATTTAGAAGTCCTGGATTTTTGAGGCAGGGAATAGAAATAGTGAATTGCGAGAGTTTCTCGTCGGGTCTATGCGCTTGTGCGTAGGTGAGGATTTTATCAAGATAGAATTGGGTAGGATTTGCCTCGATTGAACGGAAAATGTAGGACCAGAAAGTTGTTAAGGGATGTCGGATCGATAGCCAGAGTCTTGATGACTGCCATGGTGGATTCCTTTCAGCCAAGTGGTTAATAATTGTTCGATCCGATTAAAGAGGTGAGATAGTTCTACGTTCTGAGTGTTGAGGTTGTGTTGAGAGCGGAGCATGTCAATGAAGTCAGGGTTGGAAATCTGTTTAAAGAGGATGATTAGGACAGTTCTTCACGATGATTTGCAGGTAGGGGAATAGCCTTTGCGCGAGAGTGAAAAGATTTTTATGGACTGAGATGTTTTTCGGCGTTAAAGTTGGTAGCGTCAGACATGTCAAGAGTGGACCAGTGATACTACCAGCTGAGGTTACGAGTAAAGGTGAAAAGATCACTGTATAGGCTAGCGTTTTCGGTATGGTGGGAAGGAGGGAATGAAGTTCTGCAATGAAACAATTTTGTAGCACAGTTTAAAAGAAACGATTTCAAATTTATTCTGTAATGAACACTGCACAGAAAGAGTCAGCTTAAGGTAAAATCTCTTGATTGAAACATGAAAGTGTCTTGAAATTTCAAAAGACTACTAATATTTGAAATGGTTAAAACTGTCGTAGAATTAGTTACTTTGACAATAATTTATCTATATTATTTTGAAATGTATCAACATGTTTTATTATTTCTATAGTATTGTTTGGTTGTCAAAATCAATCTTGTGAAATATGTAATTTTCTATTTTTCAGGCCTTCAAGTAGAAAAAAGACTGGCATAGATAGTATTTGTTCGTTGTGTAGCGAAGAATTTCCCAACGGAGCATTAGATTTGGAAGCGCATATAAAGCTGGCGCATGGGCGATTTAAGCGATTTAGATCAGAAATGTGATAAAAAGTTTCGAACTATCTAAGTTGGTTAGATGACATGTAAAGAATGTACATGAGAATTCGTGTAGGAAGAATTTTCGGTGTGAGATTTGTGACAAACAGAATCATTTAAGGGTACTGGGTACTACGTTCAGTATATTCACCAAAGAAGTGATAACATAGCAACTTGTCCAAAACGCAATAATTTACTATGTTTTATCTGAGAAAACATTTGGAAATCCTCGCTGTAGAAAGAGTCCATTCATGTTCTGTTTGTAAAAAGAAGTTTAAAAGAAAGACGTGTCTTATAAGTCATATGAAAACTCATGGCAAAACACGTATTACTTGTGGAAAGTGCGGTAGTCGAGTGGAAAAGTACACGATTAAGGATCGTATGAGAAAGTATGGTCTCTCATTCCAGTGTGAAATCTGTGTGCTAAAGTTATCAAATGTTGAAATTTCAGCATCTTGTCTTCACAAGTCGACCCATACAGGTACCCAGCCGTTTGTTTGTGACCAGTGTGGTCGAAAGTTCGCTTTTCAACGGGTTCTTCACACTCACTTAAAACTTTGTGAGAGAATCCGGAATCTTCTGTGTAATATATGTGAGAAAACCTGTTTTCAGAAGTAGAATCTCCGAAAGCATACGCAGTCTTGCCACAAGAACTTATCTGTAGTGGTAACTGAAGGATTGTAACATCGTTTGTTTACGTTATTACAACTTTTCTATTTTTGATACTGTATGTTTAATTGAGTATTTAAGCTGTAGTTCAGTAGTGCGTCTGATTCAGCGGAAGCATGCCTATATCATAGTTGGGATGTCTTCTAATCATAACTCGAGGACGACAAACCTGTTCCTTGTTTATGTAAATTAAAGCCTGAACTGCTTCGTTTCCTCTTGGTTTACCACTACATAGATAAGAAAAGAAAATATAGTGAGAGAATGGTTTGCGCTGAAATCAACAAACCGTACTTCATGGTTGAAACTTTGGAGTTTTCAGAAACTTGAGGCGTTTTGAGACATTTTCACGTTCTGATCCTCTAATACTTCATTTCAGTAGGTTGCAGAGATAAAAGTATGAAAGACTGGAATGGTGTTCTTTTATGCTTCTGTCGAAAATTTTATGTTCGGAAAATTCCCAATCTTTTCCAACATTTCAAATTTCTAAACGAGCATCACGATTGTGATACTAGGTCATGCATGCATTTTTTTTGTTCCTTATTGTAACTCTTTGTTATGTTCTAAAAAGAGAAAGATCTCTACCCTTACCGCGAAATTTACATGAAAATGAATACAGTGACAGAGTTTTTGATATTAATCAAAATAAAGATTGTCATTCGCTGCGCTTTTCTCTTGTTTGCGAGTTGAAACTGTTGAAATTATCCATTGGGTGACATACACGCGCTGGCGACGAACACACGGGCGTGACGTCGTGCCTGCATGGAGTACAGTAAACAGGTAAAATATGGTCTGTTCTTGACCAATAGTATTTATGTCCATTGAGGTTTATAGAAGACGAATAGAGTATAACAGATAAGTGATTGGAAACGTGGTATTGTAAAAACGATAACACCTGGCCATTTAATAATATAATAATGAAAACAACTCTGTCTGTATGCGCGTAAAAAGATTGAATGTGACCCAAAGTTACCTAAAAACCTTAAATAAAAATGTATGTAAGGGAATAACTGAAGAACCATACTTAGTTGCTTACCTGGTTATTATACAGCCTGTAATAATGTGGATCCATAACTAAATAGTCAGGGCAGTGTCATTGCGCAACACAAACATGACCCAGAAGCAGCTTCATCTGACTCTCAGAATTAACACAGCATTGTTTCATTCAAGAATGTTGCGGAAATGTTGAACACGTTTTTCTGTGGCATATCCATATTTCTGCCAAGCGTGTAATATCACATCGTGGAGAACTGGCGAACAAAACTAATAGTACACCACAGAAAAAAAAAAGTTTTAATATAAATATTCTTTCATGTAAATTTGGCTCGGATTCGTAATTGATTTGGTTGTCTAAAAAAAAATAATAAAAAAAAAATCGTACAGTTTACGAATAAGTGTATATCCTGAAAAAGTAAACATCCAATTGGTGCGAACGCATGTTTGCTTTCCAACAGCTGGCACTGACCTGGGCCGACAATGTTTTCTTCTTATTGAATTAGCACATAATAGAAGCAGGTAGGGCCGCGGCGCTGGTCGGCGCTGACAATTTCACCGAAATGGACAGTTAGTTGTTCAGCACTGGTTGTCGGCGCCGATACTTCGTAAATCATGGATTGCCAGGCACTTATCGCAGCTATTTTTGAAAAATCTCCTTTAATGGGACAAAAAGAAGAAATTTCATTATAACAGGATTGTAATTGAGAAGTGCTGGAACGAGATCAGTCAGAAATTGAACAGGGTGGGTAAGTAATAATATATCTGTAGACTATAATTGTTATAGTGTAATCAGGGACGTATTTAAGGGACCCAACATTAATAAATTTGTGCGAGACTCAGTTTAATTGTAGGCGTGATTATCTATATTTAATATATTTTAAACACAGAAACAACTTGAATCTCTCCTCGAATAGAGCTGCCAGATTTTAAACATTTAAATTCTGTTGGCAGTGAAAGTATCTTCTGGAGTGTTCTTAATACAGAAATTATCAAAAAATTCGGAGAAAGTTATAATTAACGGTTAATTTCAACCTTTGCATTCCGTCTTATTGTTTTTACCGTGAATGAACTTTTTTTAATATTTGTTTCAGCTGTGGGTCTATATACTTGTTCCTTAAGCACGCCTGACGCAAGCTAAAGTAAAACACTCTCTTGTAAAATACATCAGTGGGCAAGTGAGCAGAAGGGAGAAGATGAAGTTTAGGGTACACAAAGTCAAACGAATCGAACTTAACCTATTCCAATATAAGCTAACATAATTGATCCAGGCTAACTTAACATGAAGAATCAGAATGGAAAAGGGAAACTTTTATTGAGTTAAATGAAAAAGTATCTTTCGTATTAAGTTCAAATTTAAAACAGTGTTCAGGTATCTAAGTACTGTAAGTACATTTTAATTGAATATATATATGATTTTGGCTTGAAAGAGCGTTAAGGCGTTGCCAACAAAACTTTAATTACACCAGTTGCCTTCTTCCGTATTTTCAATACTGAAGTGTCAAGGAAGATAAGGAAATCTTCATCAGACGAGCTGGAAGACATTTTTTCGCGAAAATCACAGGCAGGTTTTACCTGATTTAACATTTGTTATGCCTATTTTAATCTGACTCGGCGCTGCTTGTGTTTTGTTTTAGGTGGTGTTATCGCCATGCTGATCGCATTTTCATTTAACGATTCCACTACTTCCCACATGAGGACAACTCGTCGGGCCGCAGATGGCCCACCAACCATGTTGGCGGGCCACCAGAGGTCCGCCGAATTTTCCTCATGGGGTCCGGATCTGCAGCAATGTTAATGTTCGTCTGTCCACTCGAGGAAGAAAAACCTTTCTTTATGCAAATTCGAAATGAAGACCACCTTCATCTACGTGTTGACATAGTGTTTGGAGAGTTTACCAGAAGCACTGGCACTTACAGCATTAAAGGTGGTTTGTTTCGCAATCATATGGGCGGAATTGTTACTTTTTTTTTTTGCGTTGATTGCTTTTGTCAATTATTATTCAAAAGCTTATCATACTACGTCCCTGTTTGACTGAAACAATGCCGTCTAGAAAGGTCTGGTTCACAATGACAAGTTTTTCTTAAGTACACACAAAAAAAGTAACATCTATACTTTTAATTATTCGATTTAATATTCAGCAGGACTTACTTTTTTATTTGAGAGCTGAAAATAGATAAAAAGGAGAAAAATCTCGTTCATTTTTATAATCGTTATAATTATGACCCGATTTACGCTGATATGCAATGTTTTCAATAAAACTAATTTAAATTTATTTAGGCCGGGACAGTAGACAGAGAATGAGGAAGGTATTAAGCAGATCCGTAAGGTGCCATGCCGACATTTGCCAGATAAAACTGAGGGAGACCCTGGGAAACCTCAATCAGAATGGTCGGCCGTAGACATTCCGTCGTTCTTTGATTCACTCCATTAAATTCAATATCCCGTAAGAACCCGCTCGTGTGAACCAGTAGAGTTCAGAAATAACATGGAATGACCAAAGCTCGATATATGATGTCTATTCCTCACACTCACAAGGGGGAAGCCTTCATAATGACTATGTATACTATTATATGATTTTTCTTTTACAGATATTTAGGAAAATCTGAACTGAATATGTGCCTTCTTAGACCCTTATCTGGCAACAACATACACAAGCTAATGGAGGTAATTCTCATTGTCATTATCAAGAATTTTGTAAATAAAGAGCGGAGGTAAAGCATGAAATCAAAGCTGCGCACAATAATTATATCAACTTGTCTGAATCTGCAATTGAAACCAATCCAGCTCAATTTTGGAACTTCATAAAACATAAGACTCCTCATTTAAATGGTAATACACTAACATATAATGGCCGGATGTTAGAGACGACAATGAGATTGTGAATTCCTTTGCTGAGTATTTTCAAAGTGTCTATAAGAAAGAACATACACAAGGTAATTACAAGCAAGCCGAAACGCTTAAACTGAGCGATAAATTAGATCAACTTGAGGTCTCATATATTGAAATTCGAGAAATACAACATACAATAAAGAAGTTAAAATCAAAAGGAAGTACAGGCCCTGATGATAATCCGCAATATATAGTAAAGGGCTGCGAAGAACCCCTATTGGCACCACTTTATGTCATTTTTAACTTAATAATCACTTGTGTTTTCGGATAAATGGATAACAACAAAAAATTGTCCCATGCGTAAAGGCCATAGCAAATCTGAAATAAAAAAATATAGGCCAATTGCCATATTATGCACATTTGCCAAAGTATTTGAATCAATATTGTACAAAAAAATCAGTATTCATGTCAGACCATCAATATCAGAATTTCAACATGGTTTCCTCAGTGGCAGGTCAACTGTAACGAACCGTTGCCTCAATACTGACTACATAACTTCAACCTTAGACCAGGGCCAGCAAGTGGATGTAATATACAAAGACTTTGCTAAGGCATTTGACACAGTAAATTACTGCATTCTTACGGAAAAACTTAGGCAATTTCATTCCCCCCCAGGTCTGGTTAAGTTACTTGAGTCTTATTTCAATAATCGTAAACAATATGTTGTTTACAAAGGTGGAATATCCTGTATCTTCGGGAGTGCCTCAAGGGTCGAACCTAGGAGCCCTATTATTTTTATTGTTCATTAATGATTTCCCTGCATGTATCAAAACACCTAACAAACT
Organism: Lepisma saccharinum; assembly: GCA_022664845.1. NCBI lineage: Eukaryota > Metazoa > Arthropoda > Insecta > Zygentoma > Lepismatidae > Lepisma > Lepisma saccharinum. The sequence goes on from JAGDQP010062610.1 coordinate 11,561, forward strand.
TTTGTTCGCTGACGACCTAAAAATTTACTCTACTATCAACTCATTGAACGACTGTGAAAATCTACAACTTGACATAAACGAAATAGTTAAATGGTGTAACAATAACTCACTTGAAATTAATGTCAGCAAATGTAATGTAATGTCACTTACAAGGCATCAGACAGCCGTGCATTTCAAATATAAAATTAATAACACGCCTCTACCATACCCCAAAACTATAAAGGATCTAGGTATAATATTTGATTCCAAATTGCTTTTTGATGTTCATGCAGACAAAGTTGTTAATGAAGCGT
>JAGDQP010062611.1:1126-11853 GCA_022664845.1 Lepisma saccharinum
TATATGGGCCGGTCACATAGCTAGACGAACAGATGGAAGGTGGACGACAAATGTACTACAGTGGATTCCTAGAGAAAAGAAACGACCGAGACGACGTCCAAATGTAAGATGGGTAGATTAAATCAAGCGTTTTTCAGGAGCTACATGGATGAGGATATCAGCAGACCGAGATATGTGGAAAGAAAAGGGGGAGGCCTTCATCCAGCAGTGGATAGAAAACGGCTGAATATGATGATATATATATATATATTCCCCCGATGTAATAATATTTCTATCTGGGGCATTTTTCTTTACAAATAGAGCCGATGACCAAAATTGTCTCCTTGAACTCAAGCATATCGGTTGCACGCACATTTATTTTGTATTGTCGTCTGTTTGGTAACTCAGCTGATGGGAAGAATTTCCAAATTGATCTGTTCTTCTCTCCTTTACTTTTTTAATTACTTTTTTTTTAGAATAATCTCTGTTAGTAACTTCTCCTTTTTAATTTTTTGTCCGCAATGAGTTGGCAGTAGAAGGTTGTCAGGAAGGAATTGGAAGCCCAAATCAGAAACAATACGACAGGAAAAGGATACATCGTTCGATCAACAAAACAACGCCAGACGTTGAAACAATCTAAAGTCAGCATAATGTATTTCAAAATTTAGTGTATCTACAATATCTGTATTTTGCATTTCTTTAAGATATTTTAGAAAACAAAACACATTCTTGTACTTAAGGAACATTTTGTTGATAGTTGCCATAAATCCTAAGAGGAAAGCACTTTACTTTAGGACAAATGAATGAATGCGTGATAGGGAAAAAAAAAACACCAGGACAAGTTTAGTAAGAAAAAAAGGTTTAGTAAGAAGTAAACAAAAGAATCTTTCTGTCGCTTCCAAACAATTGCGTTTTCTCTCTTGTAGCATAAAGGATAGGTAAAAAGGATTAAAGTGTATGAGCGATGGAGAGAGACAGTAAACAAGAAAGGATGAGAGAAGAGAAGAGCGATAAGAAGTGAAAGCCGGTGACTACAATTGTATGTCTCCAACTTTTAAAAAAAGGCAAGGAAACAATTCCCAATCACAGCTACATCGGGCCGTTAAAGAGGCATAAAATTGAATTAGCACCCAAACAAGAAGTGATAAGAAACGTAATTTCAGCGTCGGAAATGGCGCTCCTTTGCTTCACTGAACTGAAAAGTATTCGTTCTCTCTCAGGGTTGTATTATTAAACCATAAAAGGAATCTGTACTGGTCTGGAAATTAGATTGAGGTGATTTACCGCCTGCATGCATACGAAAAAGGCGGTACGGGAGAAATGGGGTTGGTCCATGGAAGAGGATCCCCTAGTAACCTTCTTTCATCTCATCGACCCCTTTCATCTTCTCGTGTTTCTCGTGGCCGCCCTGAAAAATCTTAGGAGGACGACGACGTTCTCACGAGAGTTTCATGACTCAACGGCTGAAACCAATACTCACGGTTCGACGCCCGGTCAAGTCAGAAGGAAATAAAAGTTCCATTACAGAAGAGCTTTATATTGCTTGAAATAGAGGAGAAAGGGGAAATAGAATGGGATATTCTGAAGAGAGGGATCTTTCATTCCGACAATTTCTTGTTGAAAGGTTTTTATAGAGGGTAATGATTGCACTTTTATGGTGTTACAAGAATGCAAAATTGTTGTCTGAAATTGTGAGTGGATGTTAATACTCAGTGAGTGAAAACAATTTGCAATACATAAACATCGAGTTGTGAGCCATTTCAGTCGTCTTTTCTGCACTGTGTGGCCAATGAGGAGAAATATACGTTTCGCAGTGATCACCAGCTATACAGAAGAGGCCTTCAGGGTTGACCGAAACATTTTCTACAAGGAAAACTCACCAAACAACTTCAGTTTTTCGAAGTATTCCTCTTGATCGTCCGTGTACCCCTGCCACGGGTGTGAGAGCGACATTACTACTATGGCATAGAAAGAAGTGGGTTGATGCTGTAAGCAGTGGAGGACACATATTAAGGACAAAATTGAAACACTTTCTAAGGGTCAGTTCCAGAATCGACCGCTAAACTTCTAGTCAGCGCTAAGTTGAAGCCAAGTCTGATTTTGGACAATGAGAGTACGCAAAATGAGAATTGGCCTGAACTTAGCGTTGACTGGAAGTTTAGCGGTCGATTGTAGAACTGACCCCAAATCATCAATGGCGCAGTTCGAACGCGACTTAACTTGACAACTACACGCCTTGCTTGTCTGTAATCAGAACGATGTCATTTACCCCGTGGCGAATTCTCGGGATAGACAGGGTAGACAGTGTCTTCCCAATGATTTTAAAAATAAAGTTAATTACTTTTGTATTCGCTGCTAATAAGCTTTGATTTAATTTAGACTTTCATCACCAAAATATAAGCTATTTATTCCCTTATGTAACATACAGGTTATAATGTTAAAAATGGAAAAAGTATGTAAATATGCTATATTCTACAACATTCAAAAGTACTGTAAACTCTTCTATTAGCTCCAAAATGGCTGCTTGCTTTATTTCACCTTGCACTCTATATCGGCCTAAAGTAGCAGAAGACGCCAGAGGTGGCTGAGAGATTCGACGTGACTCGAGCTCACGGCTGTATTGGTTATATTCAAGGTTTTTAAAGAGTTTTGTGTGTTGTCACACGCTTTGCTATCTTGCTTTGATATAAGACATGTCTCTCCTCATACAGCATGCATGAATTGTTCGCGGGAAGTGAATTAAAACGTTGTACGAAAGCGTATTTATTGTTCAACATGGTAACTGAATAGAAATTAAAAATAATAATAAAATATTTATCGCTGTAGACATTTTCTTTAATGCTGGATTGTCGAAAAGGATATCTAATCATACAGAGAACATAGATTCTATTTTCTCAAAAAATAATTGTAGAGGATGGAAAATTTCGTTCCGCAAATCACCCTACTTGCGACTTATACATAGAAAGGGGATTGATTTTTGCTGAGTGACTCTTGCATTTTATGTAGTTAATTTGGAAATTTTGTAACTAAATCTAGAATAATTTATATCTGAATGTTTTGGTAATTTTTAATATTAATTTAGCTAATAAAAAATTATAACTTTCCTATTGTTGATGTATGACTTTTGCCATATACTCCCTCCCCCATCAATAGCTACAAAGCGTTTTCCACTAGTAAAATAGTATATCAACCTTTCTTGAGTTGACTTACATCACTTCAAGACATTTAATTATATTTCTAAGAAGGGTTAAAAATGAAATTTTAGACTACGTTATACAGCTAAGGTAGGTGTGTGTAATTTTCTTAAATGTTTCTCGTTGAAACAAGAAGTGAAATAAAATCGAGCCACTTTTTATGCAATGAGAGATTACTGAATTTAAACGTAGGGCTAAAGTGTTTTGAACTGGCTGCCGCCACAAAATGAACATTAACATCTGCAGTAGTAAACATAAAATTCTTGTTGGAATTAAGTTGTTGGAGTTCATTCTTTACGTGTAGTAGGGACAGTGATTACAGAGAGAAACTGATGACATTGCCAAGATGAAAGTCGGAGTTCGGAACTTTCACATTTTTCATTCCTGCCGTTTTTTACTTTGCTATTTCCGTGGAGGAATGAGATTCCTATCGAAGGTCCCATCCAGGCATTCGCCTGGTTGCGCAGGTGAGGCTCGAACTTACGCCCCCTCTCCAGCGTTTTTCGAAGTTCGCGATGTAATTATTTGACTACAGGGAGTGAGTGGGTGCATGCCTTGAATTTATCTACCAGAAGTTAACTGAGGTAAGCAAGTTGCACAGATCGTAAAAACATATTTGCTGATTTTGTTTTTAAATCTTATGCTATATTTTCAGGAAAAAATATAGTTACTATTTTCTTCTGCTTTCGATTTCCCAAAGATTTTTAAACATTGTCTATCCACTTGTTTACGCCACGCTTCGCCACTGCGAATACCCTTCTCTTCGTAAATTAAGGAGCAAATATATACCAGGTAACAATAAAAACAACAATGCTGGTGCATAAATATTAACTGTAACAGGATAAGCACTTCATGTATGCCTTTTTGTGATTAAAGCCAGAAAATCAGAACACTCTGAATACTTTTCCACAGAAAATAATGTTGTCCTGATGTGAGCCGCAAATGGTCGATCCTAAGGATGCACAAAAAGTACCGCCAGGCACCCACAGAGGATATGATCACTGTGGGCAACAATTCGCATCTCGCAACTACATTTCCAGATAGCATGCCGGCTTGCATTAAGATTGTCAGTCATTTGCTTTAACCTTGTCAATATCGTGCAGCACTTCATAAACAAGCATGCAACTAACTTGTTTGAACAACATTATTGCTAGTAGCCTAATTCAATCTTGTTGGAACAACCAGCTATAAGAGGAAACTTGTTAAACTCGAAAACTGTTTGAATTTTGTTTCGCTGCATTGTCACTGTGGTATTAATGGTGCCCTGAAGTCCCAACATGTGATAGGGATGTTTTACAAGCTAAACTCCGCCAGCTCTCACCTCGTTATTAAATGACTCAAGGATCTATTAGCGTTGTGATGAACTTCTTAAAGCATAAACAACAGTGGGAAACAAGAGCGAAGGATTTGCTGGCTTCATGCAATGATTAGAACATCAGACAACTGGTCATGCGACCCGGGTTCGATTCCCCGTAAGGTATCTAGTTTTTATTTATTTTTTTAAAGGATTTACATTTTCTTCTTTACACTTCTAAGTAATTGCTCCCTTTTGCGTTTTTCAACATTTTACAAAGTTCACTGACGTAGACTAGAAAAATCAGATTAGATCTCCTTATACACATTTCCAAAACGGAAATAGGTTAGAGAAACCAGGTTTGATGTTCTCTTTTAATTATAACTTATGGAACAAAGTTGTTTTCTTCTACGCCATTCAAAATTGTCCACTTCCAGAGGAATAATTTCTATACTGATTCACAACCAGCTTACCGAGCAGTAGAGCATTGTCTTAGCATTCGGGAGGTCGTGGGTTCAATCCCAGCGGCCGACCATCCTGACTGAGTTTTTTCAGGGTTTTTCCTCAGTCACACCAGGCAAATGTCTAGATGGTAGCTTCAAGTTAGGCCCTTGGCCAACACTTTCCTGCACCTTTCCCCCTCCTCTATCCTGGCCTGAGCCTTAGATGCCTAAATGCCATATATAAAATTCAAATTCACAGCCATCTCTTGTGATCTGACGAACTAAGTATAAATAGCGCTTGAAGAAAACTAATTATACGTCATTCGCGCTAACTTTCTACCTCAAATTAGTACAAGGCTTATTTTGTTTGGACTTCTGTTTATGTTGTGGTACATACGAATCAGTGTGTGGGTTCTCCTAAGGCCATGAGGTTCGAAGAGTGGGTTCTACTACAAATACGAAGAACTCAAAGATAATTTGCCTTGTACCAAATTCTGGTATAAAGTTCGTACAAATGAAATATAGGGCCTGTTTGAAGTTCTGACCCGGTGTCCGGCGGATTTGTTAATTTTCCCGGCAGATATAATAATGAATTAATATTTACTTATACACCACTTGTAATAGACTAACTTTAAGCTAAATTTATTTTAAAGCCGAATTTAATTTAAAATCAATTTAGAAATGTAATTTGAAATTGATTTGCGTTCATGGGCTGCAGTGTCTAAGTCTAGCCCACAAATTGTAGGAACATTGGGCAGTCAACGAACATTCTTATGGAGTATGGATTTGAAAAAGTAGTAACGTGGGTGTTCATAAGATACTATTTCGGCATTTGCCTGGTGAAAGCGTTTAAAAGGCTGTAAGACGAGAATAAGTAAATAAATGATAGCAAGCATCAAGACTCGAATGTTCCGTTCTAATTATTATTATTATTACTGCGGTTAGCATCCCGGTTTTGGAAAATCGAAGTCAATGCTACATCGCAGATAATGTCCCGGTTTAAGTAAATCAAAATATGGTCAGCCTAATTTCACTAAATTCACGGACATCAGGTTAGATTGTTATTTTTTTTATACATATACGCAATGGAAGCATTCTGAAAGAAGTATAACTATTACACATTATTGCAGCTCTCTACTGGTTCACTGACTGTGCAGACAGTTACCCGTATAAGAATTATTTAGCTCTAGGAGTTGCCAGGTGTTTAGCTGCAGCGATGCGGTCGTGAAAATGTCTGTGTAATAAAAAAAATAGCAGGTGCTTCAGTATCAGAATGGTTAAGGCGAATTTCTAATCTCAAGGTTCCAGGTTAAATCCGGCCGAAGACAATTGTGAAAATTTCAACTGTACTGATTTCAACCGACCCACATTAACGTCAGAAAAAAATCTGGATACACCCCTACTTTCTTTGCGGAATCCTTTGCGCATCAATTGAACAATTTTGGAATATGTAGTTTTGAAGTCTTTGAAGCTACCATCTACTATTAATTATTTTGCAAATATCAAGCTCTATAGTTCATTTTCCCACACTTTTGGCAGCCTATAACGTCGAAACGAAGAATTTTACCACCCTTGATGGTCTATACTTTATTTTTTATATTTTGATGTCAAGAATGTCGTGAGTTGGTATTGTCGGTGTTATTTTGCTACACCCTGTATACAGAATTCTCTCCTATATCATGTAGCCTTGGGATCTGGTTCCATCGTACAAACTTGTCAATTCCAGTATGTTGAGTTACGTTACTTCCGAATCAATTTCAGCTTGTGCTACAGTGTAGTTGAAAAAGATTTTTTTTTTTTTTTTTTTTTAAGGAATGAATGCGAGAGTACACTACGTAGGGTTGAATAAACTGGTTTTAAACTCAGCACATTTTCATAAAAATGTCCCAACACGAAAGCTTTTGGCTTGGCGTTAACAAAAAGTTCTTACCAGTCACCGAGATCGCTACCTTAGTTTATTTTCTATAGCTTTGCATGTGGCTTAAGCAAACAAGCTCGTGTAAAGCATTTGCATCGGGGTAAGTGACAACAAGCAGCTCCAAAAAGAGCCCGGGATGTTACGTCAACAAGACTCAGCTGTCTCCCGCGTTCCAAGTGGAATAGATGGCAAGTTCCCGCGCGTGGTGTTCAACATTCGAGAAATGTTTGCTCGCTTCGATCGCAGCCAGTGGACGTTCTCTGGGCAGCAAGTTTAGGATGAATTGGTCACTGGGACCACAGAAGCAAACATTAACCCTATAGAGTGACTCACTCGCTGGAATAACACTGGAGCTGTCTTGGTCAAACAAAACTCCAACCAGCCAAGTTGGAGGAAAATATTTTGACTATTTTCTTCTTTCAGTATTCCGAACCCTTTCGCCCTCCTACACCGTGTAATTTATATTCTTTCTCGACAACACAACACACACACACACACACACACATACACCAGCAAATACTAACTTGTGAATCCGAAGCGCATATTCCCTCTGTCTCTATAGCGAACATTTGTCATACAAAAACTTGTAGTAATGTGTAAACAGAACCATCTGTCACGAACCCTTGCTTTGTGAGGTTGCCATTTTTGCTAAAAAGATATGGCGGGAGACTGCGGCTTCTCAGATCTTAAGTAGTACAAATTAAGGTCTCTGTAACAAGTGATCTTGCTTTAACAGTTTTTTTTAATACTTACCCTAGAACTACCTACCTCTTCTTTGTTGATATATGCATGTAGAATAATACTCTTTCGTTTCTAAAAGCTGCGGATGAATATGCCACGGTTTGCAGATGTCTGATTCCAACGGACGGACACTTTCTCAAATTTAACCTTCTGGCAACTTTTATACATTAAATTTCTGTAACATTTATTTCAGTTCTATTAACGGACACAGGGACGTACCCAAATGTTGGTTTCTGGGCGGTCCAGGCCTTCGAGGGGGTTCGAGGTCTGTCTGGATGTGAAATTTACGTAAAATGCTTATAATTTTGCCAAAACTTATTCTAATTTCACAGAAAAATCTTAATTTCGACGTGGAGGGGGAGGGGGGCAGGACCCCATCTCTGCGTACGTTCCTGAACGGACAGTAGGTACTAATCGAAGGGGTAGCTTTCAATCATTAGACTTCTTTAAATGAGATTTCAACTGTACTCTGAAATATGATGCTTTATCTCCACCTGCGAAATCATTCATGAAACTCTTGATCATTAGCCACAACACGAACTGAATCAAAGTTGCCTAAAGGTCTTAAATAAAATTCAAATTATCCACAACGGCATATTTATTTACTTGAATTTAATATCTTCACAACTTGAACAATCTGGTACTGACCGAGTAGATTCAGAACTGTATAGAGCTTCAATCGGAGGTCTAGAAAGAGGTCCTAATCCGGATAAAGATTTATTTGGATTTGACATTTCCGCATAATGGATACAAAATCGGATGAAATCCGGATAGTGAATAACGGATATCCATCATCTGAATTTTACCTGCTATTCGAATACTATCCGCTATCCACGTATACAACAACCGGATTTTATTCATCTGGATATTACTCGTTATTGAGATATCCGTCATCCGACTTTTATTCATTAGCTGGTTATCTATTATCCAGATTTTATCTGCCATTCGTTATTCAAATAATCGTCGTCATATTAGGAGGCTTTTCTAAAATGGATATCTGATAATGTGTCATCCCGAAATCCGGATATCTTTTTTCCCTAGTCCAGACTACATAATAGATATGACCGACTGGTGTATAGTAAGATAAAGTTATTGGATTTTCATTTGAATTTATTTAGCATTTAGGTAATTTCGCTTAGTCTTGTATTGGATACGGGAAAGGATGTTGGAAGGAAGTCATCCAGGGCCTAACTTGAAGGCACCATCAGGCCATTCGCCTGGAGTGACAGCAAAAATCCTTGAGATAGGTGTCAGGATAGGTGTCGCTGGGAAAGTTCCCAGGACGATCTAGTACATTACGATTGCCAAACCAAACGCCTTACCAACTGAGCTACGGGCATTTGGTTTGAGGTGTTGGAAGTCTTGATTTAAAATCGTTTAACTGGTCACTCAAGTGCATGTTTCACCGTTTATGCTTCAATTAGAATGTCAATCCAAGCAACTGTTTATCCTGATATTTTTTTTCAGGAGTTTCCTCAGCCACATCAGGCTAATGGATGGTACCTGGTCGACTACCTTCCAACATCCCCTCCCACACTCTATCCCGGTGTGAGCTTGAGATGCCTAAAGGCCATAAATAAAATAATTCAAATTCTATTAGAATACCAATATCATTTGAAAATTGAAATTGCAAATTTCTATAGTTTTCGACATCTAATTGCATATTAGAAAGTCCGTTTTGGTTTTAAGAGTAAATATGTGCTTAAGTATGCTTACCAATGGTTATGATCAATCGCAGCCTACATCTACATCTAATTTTAAGAGAAAATTACTGAAAAGAATCTCTGATTATTTTGACATAATTCTATTCCCTATTAGGCTAACATAATTAATTGGAAAATCATCTATACATGTTAATACGGTATAAGATAAGATAAAAGTTAAAACGAATTTTATGGGCGATAACATGTTATTAAAAGAGTAGGATGTACTGGAATTTGAACAAGTGACGTTCGAATTGGAAAGAAGATCCTTTTGTAATAGATACACTTGAAAAGTAATGAATAGAGTTGGATAGTAATGAACAAAAATAATTGTTAACACTATCTTATCTAGAAAATGTAGTCTCTTAATTGACAACATTAGAAAAGAACACAATTAGTCAATATTCTTATTTTTATTTGACTTATTAATATCATAAAATAATCAATCTATAAATGTTATTTAATGCAATGCCTCTTTCTTTTTCAGGTGGAAATAAAAGAACTAGCTTTAAATTTGCTGGAAGTTTTGTAATATAATTCAGGCAAATCGGGATTCGGGAAAATTGTAATTCGGGAATAAATCTGAACTACTATGCTGGAAGAAGGCAGGGGATTGAAATATTTAAGTGCGAGATCTTATGGCTATTTCTTCAAATCTTTCCTTTTATTTCACACATAACAGTATTACATTTTGTCATAAGTAATTATCTCATTGTTTTATGTTCCATAGTTTGTATCATCTATTGCCGAGTAAAGCGATGATAGTTACATCTACCAATTTCTTAATTCATTCATTGATCAATTCACTAAAGGTGAATTAACTTGCGGTTATTTTCAATAAGAGAGGGCCACAGCCCACAGTACACAGTCTTCAGCTGACAATGAACAGAATTCGTGAAGATTTTCACGACGAACGAATTACGAGCTGTGGTTTGTTGCCTCTAAGTTCACCAAATTTGTCTGGAAGTGATGTTCACCCTGTGATATACAAGTAATGAGATCACACAGTCATATCTTCATCTAGCATATCTGAACATGCTCAACAGAGCTCAGAAATGTATGGACATTGTCATCACAGACATAAATAAAATGTTCCCAGTGACCAAATGTCAGAAAGCCAAATATTTGATTTTTAACATTACAAAGAAAACACCTGTTCCATTTAACAGACATATAGGTTGAAATTAATTTCTAGTTCATCCCTATCATGATCCAATTTTTTTGTTCCAACTTTAAATTTAAACTAACTAACTAACTAACTAACTCTATGGCTTATGGAACTCGCAAGTTCATCGCCGCAGTAACAAACGTTCGCCATTGGATTCTATCCTGGGCAGTATCAAGCCAGTTTTCATCACGAACACCTACTTCTCGAAGATCTCTTCTAATATTGTCCTCCCAACGACGTCTCGGTCTTCCCAATGGCCTCTTTCCATCGGGCCTTCCAACCAGGAT